>CM063094.1:10462500-10642500 GCA_031876335.1 Hipposideros larvatus
GTGCCCATTTATTTTCCCACAGGGGTAGATAATTACAATACAAAGGGTGAGTTTTGGGTGTAGAGGGGGAGTCCCCTTGGCGGTCACATTCTGTGGGATGTGCAGGAATGCAGAGACCCAATGCCTGCCTCTATCTGCCTACCTAGTCTTCCCCTTGAGAGACGTGATCCCCATAAAATCTCTGTGGGAAGCTGAGGGACAGGAGGTCTCTTCTTCTGTATCTGATTCCTGCTGGGCAGGGGCTTAGCGCTGTCCCTGCCTGTTGGGGGATTCACGGAACTCTCACCCTAGCTGATCTCAGATGAGAGGAAGGGGTCTCGAGCTCCGCCTGGAAGACTGCACTGGCTTCTTTGGTTGTGACTGGCAATCTTGTTGGGGTGTCCTCTGTATCCCCAAGGTCCCTGAATGAGGAAAAATAGATTTTAATTAATAAATCTGTTAGCTCTCATGAAGCCTGTGGACATTCAGCCTGTCACTCAGGTGGCATCAGTTTTCTGGGCCCAGAATGGGTTTGGCATTTAGCTTACTGGCCTGGAGGATATTAGGAAGTCACAGGCTTTCAAGTAGTTATCTGATGCAGCAGTAGGAGACTTCTATTGTTTAGGATTCAGAAACTGATTTACAAAACAATTAAGAAGCAGGGGGGGTGGGGCCGGCCTAGTGGCAAATTGGTTAAGAGGTTGCTTGGGACTCCAGAGGGCCCTGGTTCGGATCCCACATATGAAGGACAGTGACACTGCCCTCTACAGCTAAGATGCTGAACAACAGCTCAACCTGGAGCTGGGCTGCCATGAGTTGCCGGTGACTGCGTAGGCTGCAGCGATTGCTGCAGTGAGTTACCATGGGCTACTGTGTGTAGCCAGCAGCCAGCGTGAGTGGCTAGCAGCCGCAGTGAGTGGCTGTCCAGAAGCCGGCGACTGATCTGCCTCACCCGGGAAGAGCGCAATGATGATGCCAACTTGAGCCAGTGAAACAATGTCCTCCACAACTAGACTGAAGAACAAAAGGACAACAACTTGTCTGTTCCCCTTCCCCCAATTCCCCAGAGCTGTTCCCATCCCCCAATTCCCCAATAAAAATCTTAAAAAAAAAAAAAAGAAACAGAGGGGATCTTTGTCGAGGATTCACAAACTGGTTAGAAAAGTAATCAAAGCCAGGGGCTAAGAAACTAAGAAACTAGGGAGGAGACTTAACATTTCTCTACTTAACATTTCTACACTTAACATTTCTATAGGAAAGAACACTTAAAAGTTTCTCAGTGGTGGGGATGCTGCTCAATTGGCCAGTAACAGTATGACTTCACTGATATGTGGGATATAAAACTGAAAACAACAAAAAAAACGAGAAACACAAATGAAGAAACAGAACTCATAGACACAGACAATAGTTTACTGGTTACCAGAGGGTTAGGGGGCAGGGAGGGATGGTAGATGAGGGTAAAGGGGATCAAATATATATAAAATTAAATTGAATTAGAACCAAACAGTATGACATTGAGAAATTTATGATATTTTTGTCTGGATTATAGCTTTAATATGTGTTCTGTAACCTTGAATTTATTAGTCAATATTTATGTGTTTTAGTGTCCATTATTACGATCCTGGCTTTAGTGAAACTTGTATTGTTTCACTTCCTGATAGTGTATAGCTGCAAACCTGTATAAATCACCAAATCACAAACCTAAATATTTCATGATGGACTGCATGGATTAAAATCCCATTGAATGAAAAAAATATGTCTTATCTGTAGCTGATTATAAGGCATTTGTCAATTTTGAACAAGGGTCGGATGTGGAAATGTATGCTAGATTTATGCAAGGTGTTGTGGGAGAAAGAAAGAAACCAGCAGAGATTTTTAGAAGTCACATAGAGTTGGAATAATAAAATATGTGACATTAGGGCCCTCAAATACATAGATGATTTTTTTTCTGTAGACATTCTCTATATTTCAAAGTCGAAAGATGCAGTAGAATAAAACAGTAAGACAGAGTAGACATTCCCAGAATCTTGAGGTACCTGGAAGAAAAAAATCCTCAAGAGGGAAGTCCGAATGACAAGTGAACCTTGATAGCACTAGAGGGAATGCTATATTCACAATAGTGATCTTCAACTGTTTTTTTTTTCTTTTTTTCTTTCTTTCTTTTATTTATTTCTTTTTCTTTTTCCTTTGGGACAGTGGCTTTCTGGGGCACAGAAGGGAACTGAAAATTCAGAGGGCCACTACTGGTGTATAGAGGAGTTAGAAAATGTTTTGGTTGCAGTGTGACTCTTGTCTGATAAAGTACAAGTTTTGAGGTTTCAAATACTAATTGTTATCTCCCCCAGACATTTTCAAATTCTAGAAACACATGGTGGGTGGCTCCAAAGCTAAGGCTAAATTTGTCCTTGGAAAGCATAGCTAAAATTTCCATGGTGTCTCAGTACAGAGGAGACAAAACTTGTAAAATAATAAAATAAAACCATCATGCTTCACAGGAACCTCTTGTGAGCCAGGTCTTAAGAAACAGAACAAACCAGAGAGCGAGTCATACACAGCTGCAATGTGGCCTCAACCCAGCTCAGTCTGTCACTGGATTGGGGTAATTAGCACCCCCACAAGGTGTTCTGTGTAGTTGAAGAAGGATAAAATCCTCTTTTAAAAAAAGATGTGTGGAATGTTTACAATCTTTTTTATAAAATCTGAATTATGAAGCAAGTGGTAAGTGAAGATGAGAAGACACAGCTAAGAGAAAAAGAACCAACAGCAACTCTGTAGGTGATCTACATATTGTATTTAATTAGCAAAGCCTATAAAATATCACAAACGGAAGTCAAAATATATACAATGTAAAGGAGAATTGTATTCTATAAAAAATATTACATAGATATCCTGGAATGCAGAATATGACATCTGCAATTAACAACCAATACATGAGATTGATTGCATAATGAATACAGCAGAGGAAAATATTGGGGAACTATGAAGAAGTTATTAGAAAATATCCCAATTAATGTACACAAGGAAAATATCAACAATACCTGAGCATTAAAAACATGGAAGACACAGTAAAAAAGATAAAGATTTAATGACGAGAATGTTTCAAAACTGATGAGAGATCTCAACAAATTGATCCATAATCTCAGAGAATCCAAATTAAAATTATCATGTAGAAAATTACATCTAGGCATATTGTAGTAAAGCTGTTAAAAAACAAATATCAAGAGAAAATCCTAAAAGCATCCATAAGAGAAAGCCATATTTTTCTCAAAGAAACAAACATGAGACTAACAACTTATTAACAGAAAAAAAAAGCTGTCAGAAGACAATGAATAATTTTGGATATGACATATAAAGCACAAACACCAAAGTCAAAAATAAATAAGTGAGACTACATCAAACTAAAAAGATTGTGTACAGTAGTAGAAACCATCAACAAAATGAAAAGACAATGTAAGGAATGAGAAAAAAAATATTTGCAATCTATATTAATTGATAAATGCTTAATATCCAAAATATATAAAGACCTCCTAAAAACCCACCACAAATAATTAATAGTAAATAATAACCCAGCTAAAAAATTAAGCAAAGGACCTGAAACAAAAACACTAACTCAAAAAGATATCTTCACCTCATGTTCATAGCAACATTATTTATAATAGCCAAGATATAGAAACAACCTAGGTATCCACTGATGATGAATGGATAAAGAAAATGTCTCTCTCTCTCTCTCTCTCTCACACACACACACACACACACACACACACACACACACATATGTACATACAAACATACACACACAGTGGACCATTATTCGGCCATAAAAAATAAGGAAATCTTACCATTTGTGACAACATGATGGACCTTGAAGGCATTATACTAAATGAAATAAGCCAGAGAAAGATGGCAAATACCACCTCACTTATATGTGGAATCTAAAAAACACATAAACGATCAAACAACAACAAAAAAACAAACTACCAGAGATGGAGGGTGATGGGACGTGAATTCGAGGAAGGTGGTCAAACAGTACAAGCTTCCACTTCTAAGATACATAACTTCTAGGGATGTGTTATACAACGTGCTGACTATACTGACTATAGTTAGCATTGATGTGTGATATATAGGACAGCTGGTAAAAGAGTAAATACTAAGAGTTCTCACCACAAGGACATTTTATTTCCTTTTTCTTATTTCTTTCCTTTTTATTGTATCCACATGAAATGAGGGATGTTAGCTGAACTTATTGTGGTAATCATTTCACATATATGTAAATTAAGTTATCATGATGTACACCTTAAACTTATACAGTGATAAATGTCAATTGTTTTCAGTAAAAGTAGAAAAATTTAAATATAAAAATGATTATGTTTCAATTTTGAGTAAGATAGTTGTCCACAGTCTATCTGTAGCTGCTACTGAATGCAACTAAAAATACTGGGCAATATGCTTGAAGCATCTGCCTGATATCTCTGAAACATAAATGGTAGGAAATGGATTGGAGAAGTAGAGTGAAAATATAAATTATAGGCTGGGAGAAATATTTTCAAATCACATATTTGACAAAGGACTTGAATCCAGAATATACAAGCATAAATAACTATCAAAACTAAATGTAAGAAGGCAAAGAACCTAATAAAAATTGGGCAAAATGTTTGAAGAGACACTTCATCAGAGACGATATAGAGATGCCAATTAAGCACATGAAAAAAAAAAAAAAAACAACTCAAAATCATTGGCATTAGGAAAGTAAAAATTCAAATCACAATGGGATACAGCTACACACCAATGAAAATTATATATTAATTGTAAGATTAGCAACATAAGTGGCAATTACAAGTAATAATAAGGACACTCTTATACATTGCTCATGAGAATGCAAAAATATTACAGCAATTCTGGAGAACAATATGACATTGTCTTACAAAGTTAAGTCCATACTTACAATGTGACCCAGCAATTTGACTTCTGAGTATTTACCACAGAGAAATGAAAAGTTATATTCAGACCCAAAAACTTGCAACCAACTATTTATAGAAACTTTATTTGTTGTCACCCCAAAACTAGAACAACCAAAATGATTTTCTATCATTGAGCAGTGAAACAAATTGTAGTGCAATCACACAATGGAATTCTACTCAACAATCTAAAGGAATGGATACTGATACACTCAACAACTCAGGTGACTATTGAGGACATTAGGCCAAATGAAGGAAATCAGTGCCCAAAGATTACGTACTCTGCAATCCATTTATGTGATACTCTGGAAAGGGGAACCATATAGCAATAGAGAACAGAAAAGTAAGTGGTAGGTGAATTATTTTACTACAAAAGAAAAACATGATGAAATTTTGGAGAGTTTGGGAGCTGCCATACATCCTGACTGTGATAAATATTAAAAAATATATATATGTATATATATATATCTCCACTGAAGTAAGAGAAGCAAATTGAGAAAGGTATTTACAATAGACGTAGCTCCATTCCCAAATAGAAACTCTACTTCATTTTCAGAAATGAAAACACAAAAGTCCCCATTTTTTTATCACTTTCTATGCAGTAAATGTGTTGTAATGCTACTAGTGAGACTTATTTCAATGACCTAATCAACAAAGGTTTATAATTCTAATTAGCAAGAGCTGAATCAGCATCATTAATGACCAGCCTAAGGAGGAAACCATATTTGATTATAATCTTATGCATAGAAAAAAATCCAGAATGGTAAGTGCTTTATGTGCTAATAAATCATTAATTTTATGTCTCCTGAGTATCTTATTTTATCATTTATAAATTAGCATCTTTTCAGTTATTTTTTCAGTTATTTTTATAATTGTATATATAATAAACTGTTTCCTCGAATTATAAAGCTTGTTTGATTTTCTGACAATTCTTATGTTTTCCTCAGTCATTGTGTGTGTGTAATACATTCTGCAAAAATGTATATTGATATAAAAAGGTTTCAATAATAAAGTTAGATAGAGCCTGGGATACTTGAATTTAGCTTCAGAAAACCAACTTCATAGAATGAGCCCAAACAAGTGAATACAAGAGACCAAGAGACCGGTTAGTGTAAGAGAGTAGTCTCCATAAATGTGCAAGAGAGAATAGATCTAAGTAGTCAGTTGCATCATCCGATTAGGATTTGAAATGTCAAACCTTGTTATGACATACCACTTACATCTAAAATATTAAGGGGCACTATGCCAGAATCAGAGAGCCTGCAGGAACCAGTCCATTCATACAGGCAAGACAGGGGAGTCAGCTGCAAACCAGACACCATCTTCACACTTTCCCTTTATTTAGGGATGTTCTCACCAATGACACTAGTAACTTCCATTATAGAAACCTGAGGGCATCCTAGGGTCTTCATAAAAATATTAGGAGGTATATATTCAGGAAGTGAAAGATGTGTTTATAAACCAAATTTAAAGTACTAACCACACACCCAGGTAGGGAGTAAGCTCATATATTCCTAAATTAAAAATCGTGCTGCTTTGAAGTAAAAGCTTGTTTGATTTTCTGACAATTCTCATGTTTTCCTCAGTTATTATTTTTCCCTATGATCCAATAGGCTTATGTATCAAGCCCTTTGAGTAATCCTTAGAGGATTTCTCTGACTTTCTCTTTTTAATTAAGTAATCATTTTTTTTAATAAGTAATCAGTTTTGACTTGTAGAATCTGAAATGAAGAACTGGAACGTAGTTGCTTAATAACACGCCTACATTATTTTAAGCATGCAATTGTCCATACTCTTATGAAAGCACCACTACACAATAGGCAGCCTAGTAACCTACCTCTTCTGTGTCATTAAACATTTTAAAAATATAGTTTTAAAATATGGACATTTGCGATTATTGTCCTAGGGATAAATGTGTGACGTGACATATAACTTTTCACCTAGCTGTCACAAGCTTGAGCATGCTCATGTAAGCACCACTGCTTTTCTTTCTGTCTTAGCGTGAATTATTTGGAAAGCAGATTTTAAGACATAAATTTGATGCAGAGATTATGGTAGGGTTTACCTCCTACCTTCTAAAGTGCATGTATCTTGTAAGACTTCTGATGTGCTTTCGACTTTTTGCTCATCTGGTCCTATTAGGATGAGGTAATTAAGATAGTGGAAAACGTGATGTTCTGAGGAATGCCTAGGGGACCGGAAAGAAAACATAGCCCTGGGGAAAGGCTGTAAATTAATACTCTTGTCCATTGCATGTGAACCTAAGCAGCCTCATAAGCCCCACCTGATAGCAATAGGAAACAATGCATTAGTCTGCCCTGTGGCCACAGATGATGAACCTGAGGCCATATTCATCTTCTCTCGCAAAGATACTATTAAATTGCAGAGTAGTTGTAATGGAATTATTTCTTTGTTGAATTGTGCCTCTCCACTCCCATCTGTCAGGATGAGAAAAGTGTTGCTTTTTTTATTTTTCTAATTTAATATTTTTAATGTTTTTGTGTGTTCTATGGTAAAAATTTATAAACATATTATTTCTAAAATCCTTTAAATATAACACCTATCTAGGTTTTTGTTGGTGTCAGGTAAACCAATAACAATATCCATCTGTCAAACTTCAAGGGAGCCACTTATTTTCCGTCTTTTTATTGGTAATTATAGTATTCTAAGCACAGATATATGTTTGAGTTTATAACCTAGCTATCTACTGGAGAATTATTTTGAACACTGTTATAGAAAGATTACTTTTGGCAATATTGTAGTTACTTATGGGGTAGAGGCTTGATCACTGCACTATACATCTGAAGCTGATGTTGTATAATGTTGTATGTCAACTATAATTGAATGTATATATAGTCATGGAACGTGGAGTATAGTGTGGGAGTGGAGTCAAGGGAATTGTAATAGATATGTATGATATGGGGGGGAGTGGGGAGGGGGATGTCACTGAGGTGTAAAAAGCATAACTATTGCACTGTGTTGTACAGCTGAAACTAATTAAAAATGTTTATTTCACAATAAAAAAACAAAAAGTTACTTTTAAAAGAACATTATTTCTAAACAAATCCCTTCAATAAGTTATTTGTGGATTTCAAAGAGTAACAAATATTAACAGCACTTTGTTATCGTGTAGTTCTCATTAGTAGCATTAAACATTTATAATTATTGTTTTCTTAGTATTTCTCCAATGCTAAAATCATATTAGAATTTTGGACACAAAGTACTACTTCTTTTGAACAGACGCAGTCATGTGAATGGAAGTGAAGAAATCAATGTCTGTAAACCAGGTCGAAGAGATAA
Organism: Hipposideros larvatus; assembly: GCA_031876335.1. Lineage (NCBI taxonomy): Eukaryota > Metazoa > Chordata > Mammalia > Chiroptera > Hipposideridae > Hipposideros > Hipposideros larvatus. The sequence continues at coordinate 10,470,735 of CM063094.1, forward strand.
GAAAACCCCAGTAATCCCTCTCCCTCCCCCGTTTCGTTTTGTTTTTTCTTGCCCTATTTCCTAGATAATATATTCAGTGGCAAAAATGATTTCGAGCAGAATGTAACATCACCTATTTTACTGAAGGCTAAAGTTTTATATTCACAGACTCTTAAAGTAAATACAAAAGATTGAATTACAACCTAAGAACTCTCGCTTTCTCTCAAGTTGTTTTTTCTCATCACTTAATATCTGTCTGTTGTGTAAGCCATTCCTAATGCTGCATTAAACATAGAAAAGATGTTGCCCTCTTTTCATGCATGCTTACATTTCTAGATGAAAGATTAATGTTAGGATGTTACTTATCTTTCTTTATTCTTCATATTTCCTTGATGTGTAAAACCTCTATATAAACATGCTCATGTGTAATGACACTCATATATGAAGTCAGACAATTAAGTTTGTGAGCTCATCCTAGAAAAAGTGCTATGTACCTCATTGCTGAATATCACTACAGTCACCTAAAATGCTCTCCTTGTGCACCTATGCCAGTGCCTAGTCCACCCTTCAAAGCAATTTTGGAACTCTTTTTCTGGAATGGCCATCAGAGCTGTCGTTGTATCACCCTTGATGTCCTGAATGTCATCAAAATGTCTTCCTTTCAATATTTCCTTTATCTCTGGGTAAAGAAAGAAGTCATTGGGGGCCAGATCAGGTGAGTAGGGAGGTGTCCCAATACAGTTATTTGCTTCCTGGCTAAAAACTCCCTCAGAGACAGTGCTGTGTGAACTGGTGCATTGTTGTGATGCAAGAACCATGAATTGTTGGTGAAAAGTTCAGGTCACCTAACCTTTTCACGCAGCCTTTTCAGCACTTCCAAGTAGTAAACTTGATTAACTGTTTGTCCAGTTGGTACAAATTCATAATGAATAATCCCTCTGATATCAAGAAAAGGTTAGCCACATCGTTGCAACAAGTTCACGAACCTAATTGTCAGACCTTGTATGTATAAGATAGATTTTTAAAAACACATTCTATTTTTAAAACATTAAAATAGTGAATAGTTCTGGGAAAGTGATTCAGAGAGAGGAGCATGTACTTTCTTCAAATATGACCTGTATGTGCTACGAAAATTAAGGAGTGAGAACTCCATGTGAAATAAAACCTCTGAGAATATAGAGATGAGAAACATGTTAAAAACACATTATGTGTAGAGTTATGTGAACTGCAGTCTAAAAGCTTTTTTACTCCCCCAAACTCCTCCAGTGAACCATTCTTAAGGTACTTTCTGGACCCTTGCACTCAGCCTTACAAATACACCCACAACCTTCTAAATATCTGTTAAAGTCATCGGCTTGGTTAAAAATGACCATTTTTATCTGTGAATATTTTTAGAGTATAGATTTTAAGTAAAGAGGTGAACTGTAGGTTCTCCCCATAGAGCAGCCCATTGTAATGACAGAGTTAAAATAATAAAGAAAAGTTTATTTCATCAAGGCAATGGTCACCTATTTATGACTCGGTGAAAATATTGTCTTTATTCACAAGTCATGCACCTTGTTCCCACAGATAAATGCTTTACATAAAGGGTTACTATGCATGGCTGGTGATGTTAGTTATAACTTTAAAAAAATGATACCTAAAATGAAAAAGAAAGAGAGGGATAGTAAATGAAGAGACATGGTGACAACATCTATAAGGAACATGCAAATGGCAAAAAAAAATGTGGTAGAAATGGTTAAATAATACAGAAAACTTACTCAAATGCATTAAAAATTAAAGGTGTATACAAACCACATAAATAAAATGACTAAGCTTTATGAGAATTTCATTTTCAAAAACAGATGTGTACAACTACTTGTATCATTCTCTTTATTTCCTGGATTCATTTGCTGTTACTTCTTTTCTGCTAAATATTACATGGTTCTAAAATAATACCTCTGATTTTCACTGAACAATTAAGATTGACATCAGGTCTCTTTTAGTCTTTCTTATTAATGTTTTCAGATCTCATGCTATCATTTTATATTCTCCTGAAAATTTATCTCACAGGGATTTTGAGCCTGGCTAAAAGTAAGAAAAAAATAAAAAAAAGAAGAAAGGGTTGGAGAAGAGAGACAGAGAGAGCATATTAAGGAAAACGAACAATGAGAAGATAATTAGAAACTCTAATGCCTTTGAGATCCAAGAGTTCTGAACTCTGTAAATCCAAGTACTTTGATACTATACCTACATATCTCTAATTATAGTTTTGCCTCCAGTTGGAGATTATCAGAAATCTCAGGTATTCGTTTTTTATAAAAACAGCATAGTACATTTTGGGCAAAAAAATAAAATACAAGAAATTTTCTATGAACAATAAATACAGTAATGATTTCTTAAGAAACATTTCCAGACCATGTTTGCAACAAGGCAATTTGTATGCAACTATTAAATATGCCCTCATCTTCTGATCTTTAGGATTATAATTGGTAATTACATTTTTTTTCAATAAAAATCCCCTAGGAGATGCATTTTTAACATTCAACCAAAGAGTTAAGTAAATTAATTATATTTAGTGGTGCATTTTTTCTATGTTGAGTTACTTTTCTCATTATGAGTTTCATGTGCATTAATGTTAAAATATATAATAAAATAATAAATTAACATTAATTTTCTAGCAACTGTTTTTATCTTTAATTAAGGGAAAAAAGCCACAAAAGGTAAATGATCAGAGACACCATTTATCTTTTAAATTTGGGATACATTTACATATAGCTACGTTAAGCTTGTCAGAATCTGTCTTATTAATACAATGCCAGACAGAAAATGTTCCCAGCCTCAAAGCTAGTGTCACTTAGTGGAGAGAGTTGCACATGTCAATATTTAAAGTATTTTTATTAACTAAAATTGGACCTACACACCTGTCAATTAGTAAATAAAAAAGAAAATAGTCTATTTGCTTTAGGGAAGGTAATGAAGGTTTAATTGAAAGGATTAAAATGGCTGGTGTTGAGTTTTCAAAGATAAATAGGTGTTAATAAGAGTATGGGGTGCTGTGAAAGACTGTAAATGTAGTTCAGGAAGAAAGGAAATACAAAAGTGGGATTTAGAGGTATGCGATTTTCCAGAAATGCATGTCATTTTATCAATCTAGACAATGAGATCTATCAATGAGGATTAAGGGGTGTGTACTAGAATTCTGGAGAGAGAAGAAGAGATTCAGATAAAGTTTAAGGGAATTATTATACAAGTTTAAGGAGTGTGCTGGGATGGTGACACACCTAATTTCCAAAAGGGTAGATCACGAAAGCTGTCACCCCACTCCCCCAAACCTATCCCTTTATGACTCCTTATTTGGCTGGTCATGATCTGTATCCTTCGAAACAGAACTGTAAACATGAACATTCTGTTTTCACTGAATTCTGTGTCATTTTGGAATTTCAAAGGTGAGGGAATTGTGGGAAGCTTCAAATGTATAGCCAGTTGATTGGAAGTGTGGGTGACCAGCACGACTTGCTGATGGTGTCTGAAGTGGGGACAGCCTTGTGAAGGACTTGGCCCTTTGTATAGTTATTGTCAGAGTGAAATTTAATTGTAGGATTCCCAGTTGGCATCAGAGAATTAATGTCAGCAGAGCTCTACCAGCATTTATGGAAACATATTTAAGCTATTAAACAAAATCTTTCAGGAAATTAATTTTAAAAATCCATACTCCAGCTTTATTTTATGGCTGAGGAAATTGTGATCTAAACATTTAAGTGAGTTGCCTTAAATCAAAGTCTTAATAAGTATGAGCTGGCATTAACATCAACTTCTAAGTTCAAGCTCAACATCTTTCTACTACACTCTGCTAACAACATCAAAGTATGAATCACTCAAATATAGAGTATCATACATTAGTGATCTAAAGTGGTACATTTAACTACTTTTAACAATGACATTTTGAGACTTTGAATTATTCAGCTAGCATTGGCCCTGGTGAAATTCACATAATACATTCATATTGTATCCACATGTGAATAGTTAACTGGTGAAAGTGTTACCAAATTGTTCCAGTCATGATTTTAGTTTGCCTTATAATTTTTTATTTTAAGCAGTCATTTTGGGGTAATGGGAAAAATAAGGCCACAGTAATATTCTATTTATCCATAGGGAAGAGAGATGAACTAGACCTTCAGTTTTTGAGATTCTATGATTAATTTAGGTAAAAAAATAAAATTAATAGCCTGCAAGAGGATGCATCAAACATTTCTTTTATAATCCATTGGGAAAGGAAGGTAATAGCTTAGGTCTGCAATATTTTGAGGTGAGAGTGAAAATTTACAAAAGAAGTTGATTGCAGTAGAACATTGATGTGCAAGCAGAAAATGTGTATTCTGAGTATTATTTTTATTTTTAATCTTAAAATTTGTGTACTTTTTAAACACTGTTATTGATGTACTTAATATTAAACACTAGTCTACTCTCTGCTTCTTCGTATTTTATTATAAAGGGGAGTAGAAATGGAGTTTCATTCAAAAATAAAAGAGACCGTGTATAACCTACTTTTTAAACATAAATCTTTTGATTAAGCCTAGGCTATGATTGATTATTTAATATCATGATATTGGAATAAAAATGAAATAGAAGGTGAAAAAAGTACACATGCCAATTATAATGGAAAAAAAGTAAAAACAGGTTGAATGAATTATGGTTGCTGTTGTGATAGGACATAACATGCAATCTGTAATGGAGCACATAGATAATATGAAAGTTTAAATAGAAGGTTTTTGTTAAAAATAAAGATGACATGATTACAGTTGCAGTAAAAAAAAAAAAAAAAGGCTGACCTTGATTCCTGGATGTATTTATCTGAAATATTATGGGCTGTAATTCAGCAGAAAGAAGAAAGATAACTTAGATCTTTAAAGTAATGCATACACACACACACACACACACACACACACACACACACACATATATATATACATATATATATATATATATATATATACACACACACACACACACACATTTATACCAGAAAATCAATTTGTGAGTAAAGAATTCCTAATTACATAAATTGAGTCTGTATGCTTTGTTGCATTCTTGGTCAATTATCGGAGCCTAACTTGTAAGTGAGTAAAATGATTACTGAAATCCTTAGGTATTTATTTGTTAGTTAGGATATTTAGATGTCTGTGGTTTCCTATACCCCCCATTCTTATTTAAGTCTAGCAAATTATTTTTATTAGTTTACAGCAAGAAAATGAGTTTCTGGTGAACTGAGGCTTTTGAATAAGATAATCACGTTTTCTATTATAAATCACAATATCTGTAAATCATTAGTGATCTGTATTTACCCTAAACTCTTGACTGAACTCAAGGTCCTCTACTGAATATATACAATTAAAATAAGAGATAGAAAGTAAGATTATTCTAAAATGTATGTACAGCTAGAAACTACCAATAAGAAAAATCATAGAAATAAAAAACGTATAGTATTATACTTCAAGTTTTGCCTACTCTGGGTATTAAACTATATCCTTGTATGTCTTCAGGAACTAGTTAACATAAAATTAAACCTAGAAAAAGTAATTAGAAAGTTTGACATTGCAACCCTGTTTTAAAAGTATATTAAGCATGATTCAGCAGGGTGTCATGAAATTTTAAACAGGTAATTTAATGAATTCTAGAAAAATAAATATAACCATATGTAATACCAATATTTTCCATGTATTCTAATTCTAAAGAAAAGCATTCATTCATTAATTCACCTAATGGATATTTAGAGCCTGTCCTGTTTCCAAGGCTCCTTGTTAAAACCTAGGGAAAGGGGAATAAATTTAACTCAGCACCTTCTGGGAAATTCAGAAAAGAAAAGCAAGAATTATAACACAGTTACTAGTATGAAAATTATATATATATATATATATATATACACACACACACACATATATATATATATATATATACATCAAATGCTCCAAAAGCCTGGAACAGTGTCCTACCTGTACTCTGAAGAAGTTAGGGAATTCTAGGACTCAAACTCATAAAATATGTGCTTATTCGGCCAAGCAGGAGAAAGTGGCTACCAGACCTGTGAAAGGCAAGAAAATATAAAATAATGATAAGTAACTAATGTTAAGTAGCTAGACAAGGCAAATGATACAGAAAGGGAGTCAGCTGGTTAAGGCATAGTTCAAGTCCTCGTATGTCATACCAAGAAGATTCGACTTACAATAAATAGCCATCAAATGATTTTGAACAGAGTAAAACACACATGATTGATTTTTATTAAAATTCTACTTTGAAAGCAGTGTGGGTAATGAATTTAAGAGGGCAAATGAAAAGCTTTGGAGAAAGAGAGAGAGAGTGAAGAGGGACTTTAAGAGTCTCTGTGATTTAATTATGTGAGAAAGTGAACTAAGGCAATAATGCTGAGAGTAGAAGTTAATGACATAGAAAATATATGCCATAGAATGTGTAAAATGGTAAAATTTTAATGTTTTAAAGCACTATTAACTTTGATAAAAGAAATAACAAAATTAGGAAAGCAAAAAAGAGAGATGGAACATACAACTAATATCAGAAGTACAAGGAAGGTTATTATTACACATGCTTTTTACAGTAAAAGATGACAGGGTAACCTTTCTGCTGATAAACTTCATATTTTTATAATTTATAATGAAATTCAAATGGTGCTACTGAAGTTAGTGCCATCCCCTAAAATGTTAAGGAAGAGGTAACAGTAACCTTATACAGTCATCCAGAAAATGAATGAATAAATGAATGAATGAATGAATGAATAAATAAATAAATAGAAATATTTATTAAAATGTTTTAGAAAGTCAGTATAACATAGATATCGAGTGTGACCAGCAATTCAAAATAAAATTTGGAACTCTGAATATCTATGCAAAACCCTCAACAAAATAGTAGCCAAACAATCTAGTTATAAGTAAAGAATAATGCATCCTCACAAACTTGCATTTATTCTAGGCATGCATGTTATTTATTATTTAATCTAGTCAATATAATTCAACAAGTTAAAACAAAAAAGATCACAATGATAATCTCAGCATATAAAGAGTAATTTATTATATTCAACATGTATTTGATAAAAAGACCTATAGAAAAACTTACACAAACAACATATTAATGTAAAAAAAATGTGAAAGTTTTGCCTCTGAACTAATATAGCCACTGTCAATAGTTCTATGCAACTTTGACCTGGAAAACCTGACCAAGGCCAGAAAACAAAAAACATATGAGACGTCTCCACAGAACACTAGAAATGATCAATATAAGAAATTAAAGGTCCACTAAATTAAATTATTAGGTTGAACCACATAAAATATTACTTTAATTGTTCATATAGATTTAATATAAGCAATTTGATTTTAATACTCAAATTTGTAAAAATGCCAAATATTTCCAAATTTATCTATTGATTGAATAGAATTCCATAAAAATTCCAATGTTTCTGTAGAAACTGGCAAATCAATTTACATATTTATTTGTAATTGGAAATAGCCAAGGACAATCAAGAGAAATATAAAGAAGAACATTGATGTTCTTATATTACTGGATATTAAGATATATTATAAATTTTTGTGATGAGAAATTATGATAGCAACAGAAGCATTAACAACTAGGTCAATAGGGAATCCAGAAATAAAAACAATCCACATAAGCACAACTATTTTATAACAAAGATGGCATTACACAGAAGTAGAGGGGGAAAAAATAGGTGCTTTCAGTAATGGTTCTTAATTTGTTTTCAACATAGGGAAGGGAAAAAAAGAAACTATATCACTGTCCTGTGTACTAGGTCTGACAAGTTCGTGAACTTGTTGCAGTTATGTGGCTAACCTTTTTTTGATATCAGAGGGATTATTCATTTTGAATTTGTACCAATTGGACAAACAGTTAATCAAGTTTACTATTTGGAAGTGCTGAAAAGGCTGCTTGAAGAAGTTAGAAGACCTGAACTTTTCACCAACAATTCATGTCTCTTGCATCATGACAATGCACCTGCTCACACAACATTGTCTGTGAGTGAGTTTTTAGCCAGTAAACAAATAACTGTATTGGAACACCTTCCCTACTCACTTGATCTGGCCCCCAGTGACTTCTTTCTTTACCTGAAGATAAAGGAAATATTGAAAGGAAGACATTTTGATGACATTCAGGACATCAAGGGTAATATGATGAGAGCTTTGATGGCCATTCCAGAAAATAGTTCCAAAATTGCTTTGAAGGGTGGACTAGGTGCTGACGTCAGTGTATACCTTTCCAAGGGGAGTATTTTGAAGGTGACTGTAGTATGATATTCAGCAATGAGGTGTATAGCACTTTTTCTAGATGAGTTAGCAAAGCTAATTGTCTGACCTCGCATGATACAATAAGCAACACCAATTCCTAGTAGCCCATAGATCTAAATGTAAAAATTAAAATAATAAAACTTCTAGAAGAAAACATGAGGATATATTAATGACCTTGGAGAAGAAAAATATTTTGTTTAAAATGAGACACAAAAGCAAGCTTTTTATAAAAAACAATAAATTGGCCTATATTAAAATGAGTAATTTCATTAATAAATATCATTGTGAGAATGAAAAGGTAAGACATGGAGGGAAAGAACATAATGGTAACAGATATACCCAACAAAAAGCTTCACTTCATGTATAAAAAAATAACTACTAAATAACAAGAAAAAGACAAAATCTCAAGTGAAAATCATGGAAAGACTTGAAATGCTACTTTAGAAAGGATACCCAACTGAGTATAAAAATGTGAAAAGTGAACCAAATGCATTAGTCATCAGGAGAATGCAAATTAAATCAAATATGAGCTAGGAATACCTAGTCCATGAGAATTACTGAAATTAGTGCAATTGTGAATACAAGGTGATATGGATCAATAACAACATATCTTGTGCTCATGTGAACAACAGTTAATTAAAAACCCACTTGGAAACCATTTGGCATTTTCTATTAAAAGTGATATGATGTAGCAAGTTTACTAATAAGCATATACCTCAGAAATTCATGCATTTATGCACCCACATGTTATGTAGGAGAGTGTACTTAGCAAAATTAGTAGTAATTGTCATAAATAAAAACAACCAAAATATGCATCAATATTATAATACAAATAAATTTTAACACTTTCCTAAAATGAGATACTACCCAAGAATGGATGAACTATACCTACGCATAACTATATTGTTTTATAAGATCTAGAGATATTTTTGATGGTGAGACGTAACACAGTGACACTGGAATAGATGAAAGGCAGAATCTTTTGATACCTATAACTCTGGATGAAAGCACACTGCCAAGCAGAGCCGCATAAAGGCCAGGGTATCAGCAAGCTGGACCTGGATGGGCAGCTGGGATACGGCGAGCTGGTGGTGTTTGTTAAGTTTTGTGGAATCTCTGTGTATTGGCTATTGTTGAATTATGTTAGCAGACTCTGGTGTACAGGAGACATCCCTAGTTGCCTGGTACCCAGCCCTGGGGCATCTAGGCTGACGCACTGTGGCTCAGAGTACGGCAGTTTGAAAATGGAAGTGTGGACTTAATCAGCTGCTCATAAGAGAAACTAACAGACCTCTAGGCAGGGCCTCCATGCTGGGTCATACAGCATGGTTTAAAAAACAAACTGTATGACATATATGAATAGCAAAGACAATAGATAATGAAAAAGGCCAAAAGAAAACATACTTTACAATTCCACTTATATAAAGATAAACAAAAACAATGCTAATGTATTGGTTTAGAAGTCAATTTAGCCGTTTCCTTGGAGGGCTAGGGAAGAGGTTCTAACTGGAAATGGGTATGAGTCGTCACTTTTGGGATCTGGTAAACTGCTCTTTCTTATTGTACAGGGGTTCAATTTTTCACAATTTATTTAGCTTTTGTGTTTTCACACTTTTTTATGTTTGTTTTATTTCAACGGAAAAATTATCTATAGGTACATATGTATATATATATATATATATATATATATATATATATATATATACACACACACATATATAAACAACAGAAGGTACATTATACTTTATACATACATTCATTTATAAAGTTTAAATGGAGTGTTAGAAAGTCAGAATTTAACTCAATTAAATATAAGTTTTATCATCAAATAAAGTACAGAGAAATCTAATATTTCATTTTATGAGAAATGATTTGCTCAGGAAAACTGCTAATCTATTATCTCCCAAAAGATAGAATTTATTATGAGTAATTAGGGAGAGAGTATAATAAAAAAAGAGTAATCCACAAGAGAGCTTGTTTTTCCCATCAGCCTTGTATTAGATAAAAAGCATGGACATAGTTTGTAAAATGGCCATGGTAATTATTACAGAAAGCAGTACTAGAAGAGAAAATTAGCTTGAAACTAGAAATTGAGAGCAAATGTAAAATAATTAACTGAGTGAGCCATAAAAACTCTTGGAAAAAAAATCATTCGATGACTCATAGCAACTAGGTGGCAATGAGGTCGCTTTGTCTAACAGCTACATTAACCGCTACTAGCATGAATCTCATTTCATCCTCTAGGTGGCTCAGTAAAATAAAAAAAGAGAGTTTCTAGTTCTGAGGATCTAATGTATAGCCTAGTGACTATAGTTAATAATACTTGAAATCCCCTCCAAAGAAAGGTAACTATGTGAGGTGATGGATGCATTAATGAATTTGATTGTGAATTATCTCACAATGTATACATATATAAAATCATTACATTGTATAATTTAAATATATTACAATTTATGTCAATTATACCTCAATAAAGCTGTTGGCGGTGAGGAGGAAGCTTCTCTAAATAAATTTAAAAAAATGTAAGGGCTATAGATGGCCATCAAAGGTGATTCTACAAGATGCAGAGAACTGCTTATGAGGCTTCCTGACCTGCCCTCCTAGATAAGAAGACATTATATTCTGTATGAGGCAGGACACCCTGGTTATGTCCATTGTCCATCAAAACCATTAATAATAATGCTTTACCCTCTCAAAGTGTTCCTGTGTGGACTAAAATCATATGGTCAGTCCCAAACAACTAATGATCTGACCTCTTTGTTCATCAAATTATTGGTGAGACACCACTTTTTTTTTTTTTTAAGATTTTTATTGGGGAATTGGGGGGATGGGAACAGTGCTGGGAAATTGGGGGAAGGGGAACAGACAAGTTGCTGTCCTTTTGTTCTTCAGTCTAGTTGTGGAGGACGTTGGTTCACTGGCCCAATCTGGCACCATCATTGCGCTCTTCCCGGGCGAGGCTGATCAGTCGCCGGCTTCTGGACAACTGCTCACTGCGGCTGCTGGCTACACACGCTGGCTGCTGGCTACACACGGTAGTCCATGGCAACCCACTGCCACAGGGGCTGCAGCCTACGCAGTTGGCGGCACTCATGGCAGCCCAGCTCCAGGTTGAGCTGTTGTTCAGCATCTTAGCTGTAGAGGGCAGTGTCACTGGCCCTCATATGTGGGATCCAAACCGGGGCCCTCTGGCATCCCAAGCCAGTTCTTAATCATCGCGCCACTCGGCTGGCCTGAGACACCACTTTTTTAATCTTCAAGAGGCCTAACCATAAATTTTACCTGAGTATCAACCCATGAGAATATACCCGATTAGAATACCTGTGGCATCATGACCTATCAGCATTATCAGCATTTTATAACAACATCAAATCAGGTGACATCGTGAATATCATAGTGGTGACTTTGAAGTTCATTTTTTACTCATAGAATTTTCAGAACTTATACACATTGAGTAACTAATCACGTGGGACCTCAAATTACGGCAAATTATTTACCACTCAATATTACTCTGCCATGGAGCACACATACATTTTTATATTCTTTAGAACTTTCAAAACTCAAACCCATGCTTCTGAATCACTATTTTATTAGGAGGCAGTTAGTATATTTATGTAGGTCCTGAATCTTAGTGTTGTGTTTATTTTTAAAAAGCAACATGTATGTTATATTAAATTATCCAATCAGGTATATAGTGAGATAAGTGCAAGTCTGTGAATTTGTAATTTGCCAAATTGTTTGGAACAAGTATTAATTTTAATCCCTAATGTAGGTATTATAATTTGCAAAAGCCTCTTAGAATACAATTAAAAAAGTAATTATTTTCTCATTTACAGAAAGATCATAAAATATTTTAATGCATATATAATTGAATATCTAATTATAGTTCTATATTAGAGAGATAAGCTTCTTTTTTTGTAGCTTTGTATTTAGCCATAATTTTTATCATATTTATTGATGTTAGTTTTAATACAGTAAAATATTTTATATAGAGTTATTAAAAATTTTAATCTTATGTGTAATTTGTATGTAGAACACAAAGAAAACTATAATGTAGATATACTGGGTCAAAGCTGATATGGATATTTTAAAATTAGAGTATAGATTAAACCTAAGAAAATGCCAATTGATTACTTTGGTATACAAGCCTTGCCATGTAATTGAATATGCTTTATTCTGACATCAGACTATTTGACTATATAGAGATATTAAGGAGTGAATAGGCTTTGCGTTTCATGCACAATAAAACATTGCAGTAACCTACTTCATTAGGTAGATGCTGGAAATTGAAAGGCATGCATTGCACGTATTTATTTAGGAAAATGCACAATCTTGCAGTTCAAATTTAAAGTGCCTACAAAGTCTCTCAAATAAATACAAGTGACTGTGGCCGTGAGGATGTAAGCATGATGCAGAGCAGGGAACCCGGAGAACCCAAACAGTTGTCTCAGGCCAGGGTTTTCAAAGGCCCAGCCTCTAATAACCATAGCAACAGATTCCGCAGGTCTTTTAGCCTAAACAGAAAGCCGTTAGGTGGTCTTGAATGCAGAGATAGCCTCTAAGGAATGGCTTTTAGTCGAGCGGAACATGGAAGAAATGGTATTCCAAATGACCGTTAGTTTCATAATAAACAGACTTAGAAATGGACACTGATCTGAGCTGAACTATAGATATTTCTATTAAAATCATTGAATGTGTTTATGTACAATTAATTTCATCTAAATTTTATCGAGGACAAATGTGAGTCTAATTTGGGGAGAGAGGAGAAATTTTCTGGCGCTAAAGGCATTTATTTGTACCAGATTGTGTCACTGAAACACACTGTGGGCAAGAGATTTTTCTTGCAAATTCACTTTATGTAAGTTTTATAAAGTCTGATAAAGTAAATTCAGATGTCAGGTATATAAAGTTTTGTAAACAAATGTTCATTTTTGTAATAAATCAAATGTATAATTATTATTTGTATTAAATCATATAGCTTTATAATTATCCTAAATAAATAAATTGTTTCAAATAATCTGTGATCATATAGAAAAATAAATTAAATAAGAATATAATGGATTCACATGTTTGGCTTATAAAGATTGCAGTCTGAGATCGGGTCTTCTATAAACCTGTGACTGTGGTATTCTGTCATTCCCTCTCTTGTTCATTTGGGGCAAGGGGATTTATTTTGCTTGAGAGATAATTTAGTTACAGGATCTTGGTCAATAATTTAGGTAAGGTAATCTGGGCTTCATGGTTAATTATTTTTCTAGCATCAAAAATCTGAAGTTGATTAAACTTAGTTTTTGTGTGTTTGTCTTGTTTTGTTTTTGTTTTAATACTCTTAAATTCCATTAAGTTCACTTAAGTTCTTTTTAATACCCAACAAGTCTCTGTTTACTGATTTTTTTTGTTGTCACACTTAACTTTATTTCTTTACACTTTATTTGTTTTTCTTTTAATATATTTATAATATCTGATTTAAAATCTCTGTGGGTACAGGAATAGTTTCTGTAAAGTGTTCTTATTTTTTAAAGATGAAACACAATTTCCTTTTTATTTCCTTACCATATAACAATTTTGGTGGAAAACTGATTATTGAGTGTTTTGGTAATATATTTTATCAACTCTCAAGTCTGATATTTTCCCCCAAAGATTGTTTTTGTTTGTCTTTTTTATTTATTTTTCTCTGTGCTCTCTCTCTCTCCCTTCCTCACTCCTTTGTTTCTCTTTCTTTCTTTCTTTCTTTCTTTCTTTCTTTCTTTCTTTCTTTCTTTCTGTCTTTCTTTCTTTCTTTCTTTTGTTTTTGTTTTGTTGTTTTTAGAAAATTTTTTACAGTATAATGTAATATTATTTTTGATTTAACTAAATATTATGTATGGAATTATATAGATGCATTAATTATTTTATTTGTTGTTTTAAATTTTTATTTTAAATTTATTTTAAATTTTAAATTTTTATTAAGTTTATCAGGGTGACATTGGTTAGTAGAATTATATAGGTTTCAAATGTACATTTCTATAGTACATCATCTATATATTGCATTGTGTGTTCACCACCCAGAGTCAGTTCTCCTTCCATCACCATATATTTGACCCCCTTTTCCCTCTTCTACCGTCCCTCTATCCCAGTACCCTCTGATAACCACTATACTGTTGTCTGTGTCTACAATTCGTTGTTTGTTTGTCTTGTTCATTTGTTGCTTTCAGTTTTATATCCCACATATGGGTGAAGTCATATGGTTCTCGACTTTTTCTGTCTGAGTTACTTCGCTTTTTGTTCCTTTTTAAAATTACTTTCCTGGGCTAAGTCTGTGAATTCTATTTCCCTTGCAGTGGGCAGGTACTGATGTCTCTGCACATTTTTATTTAATTTGCAAATAACTCTTGCTTTTATACCCAAGCCTAACTTGACTCTCATTTTCCCGGCTTCTTAGTGATCAGCGAATGACCACACAAAGGTTGTTTTTAAACTATCTAGGCAACAATCCTTCTAACTCTGTCAATCGGTTTGTGTTTGCATAAGGGAGCAATTTTAATATTCAAACTATTTTCAAATCATCACTGGATATTCTTTATAAGCCCTTCAGAGTCTTCTATGTACCTATCGGCAGCCACAGGTACATAGATGTATACCATGAGTTTGTCAACAGGTTGGCCCTCTCTCATCTCCATTGCTCCAGTGCAAAGCCACAGCAAGCAATACTCTCTCTATCCATGGCCACAAACTCAGGTTACTAGAATGAGCTATATCCCATCATGCCCTTTTGCCTCCGAGGAGTCACATCCATCGATAGTGACATTGGGCATTGACATTGCTCATTGCTCCAAATCAAATGTCCCCCCTTTCACCAAAGTACAGAAGCTGTCAGAGTCATGGCTTTCCCCACCCTGGCAGAAGTCTCGTGCTAAGTATAAGCATGTGTGTAAGAAATAAAGTATCAGCAGCCTAGGCCATACTCCCCAGAGTCCCACACTTCTTACTCATAGATCAGTTGTTTTAAAGCAGAAATGCTTCTTAATTTGGTTTATATGTTTGGTCAAATACTAGGAAACTAAAATTGTTGCTATTGCCTATTTTTTTTTCCAGCTTTATAGCTACTTGCTGGAAAGAGAACTTATCAGACCCATCACTGGGCCATCCCTGTAAGTTCTACCTCCTTACAAAGACCAAAGCAAGATGTGATGTGACATTAAAATTAAGATGTGTTTTGCAATCTGTTAGGGCTGCCCCACAACTGAATTTAGTGGAAGTGGATATACTTGTGTGAAAAGTGGTATCCATCTATTCTACTTAAACTTATCTGTTTTTTTTTTGAGAGCTAAGCACTCTTATTAATGGATGGACTATTAACTCCATCTGGTCCATATTTGCATCAGTTATTATGTTGGATAGTTTTGTGTTCCTCCCCAAAGCTTCTTAATGTAATATTTCCTATATCCTTTTTATCTCCAACTTAGTATCCCGAGTTTCTTTCATTATTTAGCTAAAAACATTTATAACCTAGTAATTATGCAGTATTGCCAAAGTAGCTGAATGAATCACCAGTGGGATTAATTCTTTGCTATTTTATTTTTTCATACCTTTACATGAAATCATTTCCTCCTGGGAGGATTTCTAAGGTACTTCAGGAGAACCCAAATAACCATATGTCTGCTGACCAAATATTTTATAGTATTGTCTCATAAGACTCAATTTGCTTACTTAGAGAATTATTCATAATTTCATGAGCTTGTCCTTTGAAGATCACTATGCCTGAACTCTCGTTTCATATTCATTCCTTGTATAGTTTGCCACTTTGCAAGTCTCAGGTTCTTTGTCATCTCATCTACAATTTTAAGCGTGTAAGATTAGCAAATAGCATCATGTTAATATTTAAAAGAGTGCCTTTCATTTTAAATGACTGGTCATTTGGTATATTTACAAAGCAGTTAACTGGTCCTAGCATAGAATTCATAACTTGGGCTCACTAATGCACAGAAGATTCTGGAAGCAGCCTCATTCCTTTTAGAATGTGTAGATTCCATTTCACAATAAGGAGAGGATGACACAATAAGGTGCTAAATTAGACTGCTCAAATGCTATCACCTAGGTTGTCCTGGGGAAGGAACTTAACATTAGTCTATCCTCACATTTCCTCCTGAGGCTCGGGTACAATTTGTTTCTAATTAAGTGGGGTGGAAACTATAAATAGCATTCCCAAAATGTACTGGGGTATAATACTTTGCCCTCTGTTACACCACATTTTTTCCATCTGGTTTACATATTTCAGGAAACTCCCTTGTTCTCCCAGAGTACCAGGATAGGCATGTAAATGACTACAGAGGTTGCACTCATAAAAATGCACAGTATTTCCCTCTGGAGGCAAGATTATATATAGGAATCCACACCCACTAGGATCCATAGCCAACAGTTAGCAACAACCCAAGCAGATGAACAAATGAAGAAGCGTTTCAAATTCACCAGTCATCACATCATGGTCCAGTCATATCCCTTGTTCTTTGCTAAAAAGTTTTTTTTTTTTTAAGATTATCTAGACTATAACTACAAATGACCATAAACCAATAATACAACATCAACTTGAATCATTTCAGTTTCAGGTGAGAATTGGATTTTTAAGAGATTGATAAAAACAATTTTGAAGGAACCAGGTAAAATTAAATGCAGTGACCACTAGCAGTGTGATTATGGACTTTATCTTAATGTTACAGCTATGAAGTATTTGTCTTATTCTATAAGTGGGTGGATGGAACAATTTTATATGCAGCAGAATATTAGACTATTTCTATTAAGTTGCTAATGGGTGATGTATAAATCACTGTGTTTCTTTAAGGCTTATAAATGTAAGAAACCCATAAAACAATCAATTTCAACGGGGACTAAAAAAGTAAAAATAATAACCTAAGGAGAATGTTTTGCAAGTAAAATTCCTAAGAATGAAAATGGGAAATCAGAATAGTTCACACTTAACTTCCCAAATATTAGCGCATGTGATGGCACAGAGAAAGATGACTATCCTACCTCCATTTCTCTGTCAAACCTAAAGTCAACACCTTTCTCTATAGCATGAAGAGTCACACAAGAAATGATCTCTTGTTAGCTAACACTATTATGTATTAGACGGACTTTAAGTCATGAACTTGTCAGAAGTCCTTTGAAAGGCAAGAGGTTCACACCTCTTTTTTATGCTTTACTTATGATTCTCCTCTGAGAAGATACAACATGGCCTAGATAACTTTTCATAGTTCATGAAATAATAAATACCTAATTATTTATTGCTTATGGTGAGTGACACCCTAGCTTGACAGTTGTGAAACAATAGGATACATCTGGAAAAAGTCCTTGATTTCATGTGGTCTACAATTAAGATATGCCAGACAAAGATCTGATCAACTGTACTATTTTTGGCTTATACCCTCAATAAATAATTTCATACTTGGGAATAAAGAAAACATCACATTTTCTAAGGCACATCAGTATCATAACCATATAAGAAAACCACTTAATCACAAGAATGTGTAATTTTAGTGACGTCTGATTGAATGAAAAGAAAGACTACTTCTGAATAATGTATTAGAAGGTAACTTGCTATTTAAAACTTCAGGCCATCCTCTATTGGCATAACGTTCATCTATTGATCTTTAAAGGTGCAAAACAATTTTTTTAGTTAGATTTTTTTAAGCAGGAGAAATGTTGCTGTTCCTTTGAAAATATATGTCTCGATGATATATTTTTTTTGTTGTGGTGGAAATGAACAAAGACTACTCAACTCAAAATAAACAAAGGCTATTTATTTAGAGCTTGCAAGGGAGTCAGTCACCTCACTTGCATTTGACAAAAACTCCCAGGCAGGCGGTATTATGAAAGCTCCACAGTGGACAAGAGGGAAGGCTTCAGATGTGTCCTGAGTGGAAGTTACTTGTGCAGGGAAGCTGGAGGTGGGCTAAGTAGACGCAGATCCCACTTTGTGATTGGTTAGTGTGGCATATTTGGCTTTCTCTGGTTGGTCCCGAGTTGGAAGCTGGGAGGGAGAGAAGGAAGAAAATGGCAAAACAGAAAAACTGGGAGTCATTGACCAACTACCGATATTTTGGAGCTGATTGCTGAATATATAGGTTGTCATTTGCTTCTTGGACTGGTTGCTGTGAAGGTGGTGCTCAGAGTTCTGTTTTGATATATGGTCTGGCAATTATCCAGTTGTATATTCATTATCTCATGGCAATGCATTTATTTAAATTTTCTGCACTTTTAAATATATGTGCATTTTAAAGCACCTAACTTGGAGTCTGATGTTAAATGTGTATAAAAAAATAAATGATATAACCACATATAGTCTATGCATATGTACTACAAAAGTCAGAGGTAACAGATACCCCATGTCTGCTATTACCCCATACCAAAAACACCATCTCTTAATTTTTAATTTTTTGTTCTTGAGGACAAATACAGACATGACACATCAGTCCTCTGTGAGCAAAGCTTTCATTCTGTCTGCCTGCTTCCATCTTCTATATTGCTTTTACTCCCAGGGAAAGTGACAGAAGATTTTGCAGTGCCTATGCCTTTGATGCCATGATCACCCATGTGAATTGCTTTGGCCATGAGAACAAGGTGAACATGATGGTGTGCAAATTCCTAGCTTAGGGTGAATGTGTAAATGATTTGTGGGGTTTTGGATTGCTATCCAATGATTCTACGGTTGTCATGAGGACTTGCCTCTGCTAACCCTCTGGCTCCAGGAGGCGTTAGCGAACATGAGAAACTAGCAAAAATGCGTACATGTGAGCAAGTTCAACAAAGGTTAGCTAAACACAGCCTGGGTCAGTCAAATATAGGATGCTGGCATGTTTGGGGTGTTTTCCTTTGTTTTGTTTTTTGTGGTTTTTTTTTTTTTAACAAAGCAATGGCTAATATACAGATAGATCAATGCACAGAAATTATGAGTTTATATTTACATGGGGAAATATATTTCCCTAGAATTCTCAGTGATGTTATAATTAAAAAAAAAACAATAACAACAACAACAATAAAAAACTTTAGTTTCCTGAGACTCCCCACATATCATGAGAATTAGTGTTTTAGACATTTGTCTAATGAATTGCATCAATTTGAAGAGATGATAAAATTTCTCTTACCTCCCTGGGAAAACCAAATGGTTACAGCTTGGACTGTGTCTCTTTGTTAAGCTTTTGAGTGGGAGCAGCCTGGTGTGTTATCTCTTCTGGTAGTTAGATATCACAAGGGGGTGAGGCCACAGAATGGGAAGACACTAGTCCATAAAGGCTGAGACACAGCAAACTTTCCAGCTACTAGAGAGACTTCATTTACATACTGAAGGTTTGGTGTAAGGACTCAGCTTCATTCCTTTTCCAAGAAGTCCCTTTCAGGTGGGGCAGGGGGCAGTTGCCTCCACCCTCTCCTAAGGAGAGGACAACATGTTTTTCTGGCCCCTTCTCTATGGAGTGCCTGGCTACTTTTATAGAAAAAATTGCTATTGATTCTCATCATCTCATGCCAGGCATAAGAACGAGGACAAAGCAAGCCAACACACTTATTATTTACTGTGAGCTAATAAACAGTAAATTTGTCTCTGAACCAGAATACCATGTGTGCTCATTCAGAATAAATTAATAAAGATGAATATTCACCCACAGCAATCTAACTTAGTTTAACTGAAATGAGATAGAATTTAACTCTTGCAAGTAAAAATATATGAAGTGTTTATAATTTAGACAGTTCCATATGCTATATAGTGTGGTAGTTTTAGAAAAAAACTTATGGGGGTATTTCTATTCAGGAAACAGACCAAAGGAAGTGATGTTTAAACCAACCATTTAACTGACAGGATTATACTTAGGGTGGTGGTATGATAAGTATTGGCAAAAAAAACAGTGTTTATTGGGATCAAAAAATGGGAAATAGTATAATAACAACATTTAATACTACAAAACCTACATCGGTAAGAGTTTGTTTAATAAAAATTAAACTAAAATATATATTCAAAACCACATTATTCAATATATATGAGGAAAATATTATGACATGGGAAACGATAGAGGATTACAGGGTTCAGAATCATGCTAAAGGCCTTTTAAATAAACAAATAAGTAAATAAGTAAATAAATAAATAAATAGTAGCTCTAAAAGCCCCTGAGTGTAGAGGTAATAATGTAGAAACACCACGAGTCAAAGAATGATAGATTAGGAAGAGGCTTAGATATCAGCTAATTTGACATTTTTCATATGGAGAAAACCAAGGCCTCTGAGATTGAAATCAAGGACAAGAAATAATTTATCAAGTCACAGAACCATTGGCTAAGGATTGATGTTTCAAAATGCAAACTATGATGAAAAATGTGTCAATCTGAGGACTTGGAGGTATTTCAATTGCAGTTCTTATTTGAAATGTCAAAGGGAGTTCTGACCCATTTTGGAAAGAAACAGTTGGACATCTACCTGTTTGAAGCAAATTTTTCAAAGTTACATCAGATAGGAGGAGCAGGGGTTGATGAAACAGCACAGCATCTCTTTCAGTTAACCAAGGACAGTAGGCTGATGGCAGGAATTAATGAAACCAAAACAAAAGCATAGTAAATAGGAAAGAATACAATCACCTGAGATATTCTTAAGAGAGAAAGTGATTAGTAAAGAAGAGGAGATAGAGCATGGAGGGAGGTGAAGTAAGTTGGCGCACAGTGTGGGCACCCTGAAAAGCCTTGCCCATGATTGCAAGCCGTCTTGAGCTTTCTAGATAGGCATTGGGCTGTCTGACTGTTCGCATTCTGGATGTCAAGGGAAATATGTCTTACCATCCGACAGAGGTGTCTATGGTATCTTATTTATTTCCTAATATACAAAGTGTGATTGTGACATAATGAAAGTAGTTTTCATATTTGATCATGGAATTAACACCATAGATCTACATTTCTATTATAGAATATCATATTAATACCATCTATTATAATTATTGTAATACATAATTATAATGCAATTATAATATGCACATTGTTGGTACATAAAATGAAAGCTTCTGATTATGGGCGGTGCAGAAAAAATGTTTTCTCAGAAAGGAATAACCAGGTAGGTTTTTAATTTATTAATAATGAAACAAATAGCATACAGAGTACATCTTTATTAAGCCCAAAAAGATGATGAGTGTAAGATTAATGACTCAGTTATTAAATTTTCTCTCCCTTTCTTCATTTCTGCCTCTTTACCTTCTTTCCTCATTATTTTTCGAGATGCTAAAGACATATGGCAAAATTTACAGTCAATATAAACGCTGGGAATCACATACATTAAAACACTTAGTTACAAACGCTTGTTTTACTTTAAATAGGTGACTTCACTCTTACTTGATATCCAAAGTTCAATCCCAGAATATTAACTTGTTTCAATTTTTATTATTAAAATTATGTAATTATAATGTTTCACGTCTCACAGATATCATAAGGGGTAGTTCTTAGTCTGTAAATAGCTCCATCAACTTAAATATTTATATAGCTTGAAAACATTAAAATTCATATTGCATGTAGATATTAAAAAATCAAGTGGAAAAATCCATATTTGCCACATGTGAACACTGTTTATTGTAATGATTCAAAGGCCACAGAGGAGAATTTGAAATGTGTTTCCTAATTTTGTGATGCTGTAACTGTAACTATAGCTAAGCTTTTTTGCTTTTCCAATTTTTCAATGGCCTGCTCAGCTACCTTGATTTTGATTTCTATGATCATCGACTCAGCTGTACTTGCAGACAAGTGTGCCCATCTAAAACTATCAAGGCATTCTTCAGGAATGCTAGGAAGCCTTAGCGCTACAAAGTCAAAAGTGCGTAATAACAAAAACAGTGCATGAAAACTTTTGATAGAAACAATAAAATCTGCAGCAGGCCTGTTGACTTCAGTTGTTTGGGAGGTCAAATGAAAGTGCCAATCACATTTAGAGAATGAAAGACTCATCACTGCTCTGCACAGGAACATTTTCCCTCTCGGATCTTAAATAATTTCAGGAATAAATTGGGTGTCATTTACATCCTCTTTAAGAAAAAAAAACTTGCTGCATTTTTAACCACTTTCATTGCAAGATTTGTATTTCTATCTTCCCTATTTTTTTACTTCAAATTTATATTAACTTTAATTGATTTTACCTTATTTGCAAGCTTATTTGGAAAGCAATAAAACCAATACTACCTTAGTAAATAGACTTTTCACAGTTATGGCATTAGTGTGTGTTTTGAAAGAGATTACTAAATAATTCTGTCTTTTATATTTAAATAAAAAAGATCTAATATATTTACAGATGTCTTTGAACTTTTGAGCTATTAAGTCTCCCATATTTAACATTTTTACAAAGACAATTTATGATTGGAAAAAAAGCTACTTCACAAAATCAGATTAAATTCTCCAAAATGGATGTCTTTAATAATGCATTACTGTGCAGAAATTAGCCTTTTTACCATAATTATATAAGTCTACTCTTTAAGTTCAGGTTCTTCAACCAACATATAGTCTATAATCTGCTAGTCTGCAGGTTACAATCAATATTTTTTCATTCAGCATATGTTGAGTGCCGATGTATGTCTGGCACCAAACCAAGAAATACAGATAAAAAGACACAGTTTAAGTATTAACTTACAACAATCATATGAATTTTTATATGAATATTGACTCTGTACCCTACCTACTACTAAAGTAATCATTAATTTGATGGTATATTTATCAATAACCGCCATTTATTTTTAAATTAGGCTAAAGACATATTGCAGATAAAATCATTTCAAAAAGTTAAATGTATCTGAATGTATTAAAATACATTTTTGATACATTCAGAAAGATTATAAATCAAAGTACTAAATCTGAGAAAAAAATTAAAAAAAAAACGAAACATGGCATTCTGGCATAGAAATATCACCTTTGATTTTTCAAGTCACTTAGTATTTAAATACTAAATTGAATGGGCACTAACCCTTTCTTGAGTATCTGCCAAAGGGAGGAGGCAGAGAGTAAAATAAACTCCTTTAGTTAAGGCATTTTAAACTTTTCTTTTTGTAAATTTCATTAGAAATTTATTGAGGTGACATATCTTTAATATTTATTAAATATCCCAGTAATCTCTACTACTTAATAATGAAAAGAGGCATTGCTGAAAAATCATTATGAGGTTACACAATAAATGTGTGGGTTTCTAATTTTTCCACAGAAGTGGAATTAAATTGTTTTGAAATCCTTTCAAATCCACATTAGGAGACAGTATGAGATAGCAGTCTAAAAAAATTAATTCATTCATCAACATAACTTGGGGAAACATATTCACTGAGAGGTCCTTCCAAATAATCATCAGAGTATATTTTCCAACCTGAAACCTAACCTCTAACATCAATATTTTCCCATTTCCTGTACTAAACCGGTTACGTTGCTTCTGTTACTTCTCATATTCTGTTATCAATATGTAAAAGGTATTCCCCTTTTCTGAGATATAACAATTTATAATATAAAGTCTTTTTCTAAATTATACTTTGTTGTGATAATATGTCTATATTCAATACCCCTTATCCAAAATTTTAAATTCTGAAAATTTCTGAAAACCAAAAACCTTTTTATTTCTAGTACATTACGCAGGGGAAGGGAAAGGAGGCGAAGTGTAAAAGGATTTGCTAATTTATAAAGAAATAATTAGCTGTGCTGACAGGGAATGAGAGGTATATAATATCTCCTGGTATTATATAGTGGAAAACTTTGAAATATAACAAAAATAACCAAAATACTCTGAGGGAAAGAATGTAGTGTAGGTCTTTCCTTAGGCATTTTGTTTTCACTTAGTTTATTTGGAAGTGACTGATTGGAAACAATATATAGTTTAGTTAAATCATGAGCCTTTATCAAGGACAGTTTTAAGCCAACTTCCATGAGAATAGGTAAAACATTGGAAATGGAAATATGGTAGTGCTGTGTGTACCCGGACAATGATGAGACATGTGGTTAAAAAAGGCTAGTTTTTTAGTGTAAATAGGCAAAGCAAGATGTGGTTTTCCAAAGTAAACAAAGCAAAACACCCAAAATATGAAAGAGGGTACCCAAAGCATCCTTGTCTATATCAAGCAGTAAACTTGTATTGTCCTATTCCAAATACACAAAGAAAATAATGATGGAGGTCATCTATCCAAAGTCACGAAGCAAATGAATAAAAGGCTCAGGGCTCCAAGTCATGGTTTCACACCAAACTGCAACCATCCCCACGCCTCTGCTGCCTTCCTGGTGTTTTGACAGTGCCTTTGGTAGATGGTGTTTTCAGGGGATTTTGTATTGATTTTCATTAAATAAGTTATATATGAGATGGCATGAATATTTTAAGTGCTTTGTGTATATTAGGATAATATCAGATATAAATATTTATATTCCAATATATTCTTAACACAGTCTGTGTCTTCTTTTACTGACTGTAGGAGGATGCCAGGAAGACATGCCAACTTGTGACATGAAAATATAAAAAAAACATATTTTACACTATTTGATGATCCATGGACAGAATTCCAGATATGTATACGTAGCCTAAGTCTATATACTTAACTAATGAGGGAGTTATATGAGTCAGTCAGTCAAAAATCAGTCACATTTGTATCAGGTAGGGAACACTATGTATCTTGACAGCCATAGAATGCTTGCTTAGCCGCCCCCCCTTTTTTTTTCAAATAACATTGTTTTATTCAACATCATTTCATTATATTGTTGATGAGATGCCAGAGGAAGTTAACTCATTTTATTTTATTTTATTTTAATTTTTTATATTAGTTTCAGGTGTACAAAACAATGCACTAGTTATACTTTTCACCCCTCACAAAGTGACAACTCCCCTCCCCCAATCCACTGCCCCCCCAATATCATGCATATCTATTGATTTGCCCCCTTTATCCCCGCTCTCTATTTCAGTCAATTACCTGAATCCATCCTGTTCCCCAACTTATACCCAGAAAGAACTCCTTTAAATATCTTCAGTGAGTTTCTAAAACTAAATTCATAAGGCTTATTTAGCCTTTGACACTCTCCATAGTTCCAATTTTAGATTCTCTAGCTGCTCCATAAACTTCTCTTCTAACTTCTAAGCTCAAACCCCAGCAACAAAAAGTCTGTAATATGCACAGACACTTCCCACAGAAACAATGATGTTTTAGCCTATTTATAGTTGCATTTATCTACTTTTGTCTATTAGCTGTAAGCACTTTGAGGCTAGGGAATCTATCTTATTTTTCTTTACAACCTGAAACATAATAATAGTGCAACATACATGTGCTGAACTAATTAGCTAATTGAGAAAATAATGAAATATATTTACAATCTGACATCATTCACATCTCATAATTCCGCCCTTTATTTATCCTATGTCGTCCCATTCTCTTGGCTCAGCACCTAACATATGTATTATTCCTTTCATGAACCCACCATATTTTTCCATTCTATTGATCATACTCTCTTCAAAAATTCTAATTTTCTCTTCCCCATTGTACAGGCTCTTCTTAGTATGCCTATTCCTACTTCTTTTCGTGGCTTGAACGATGGTCGTAGGCTGAGTACCCTCCCTGTTTCTGCCTGTGTCTCTATAACAATTCGCAATTTTCTTACAGCCTTTTGAAAGTTAACAATGGAAATAATCTTAGCTTCTATTTCTTCTTATTCATATGAGGGACTAGGTCATTCTAATCCTGTCATCTGGAAAAAATGCTGAATAAATAGAAACACACACACACACACACACACACACACACACACACACACATGCCCTCGCAATTTCTTTGAAAGCAGTAAATACTAAAAAATGGAAAGGGAAAATGAAAAGAAGCACAGTCAGAGCAAATGAAGAAAAGATATAGAGATATCCTAGACTCAGAGATACTTAATACTTAATATATTCTGTTTGTAGTATGTGCTTTCCTATTATTTTGGTAAAAAGTTAATTTGGCATCATTTTTCTGGTGGACATTTTGACAGTATTTGTATGTTGATCTTTGAACATGCATCTTTATTAATTTTATCCACATTAATTTTAATATGCATAGGCGATGTCCTGGATCACAGATTAATTTCTTATTAACTACATCACAGTAAATAAGTATGTTGGCACCCCTTGTCCCCGTGCTTACTCCTGGGTAAAGCAAAAACATCTGTGCCAAAGACCCTCCATGAGTTGTTAAGTATTCCGTCGGCGAGGGTTGAGGAAAAATCATTTTCCTTTGCTTCTGAAGGGGAACCATAAATGGTCTGAGTCATCTTTTGGTGTATGAAATCTCTGCAAAAGACAGAGAGCCCACGTTTCCTCTTTCAGATCTGGCAATATCTCCAAGTTCTAGCACTTCATCCCTTTTGACATGCATATACCTAGGGAGCTGGATTTCTGGTCTCCCTAACTTGCTAGAGATTGGTTTTGAGACCTCGTCTGAGCTGTAACCCTTTGGCTTTCCCAGGGAGGTCAGGGATTTTATTACACCTCAAATCGTCTGTGTAATTAACTAGACAAATGGCTACAAATACCATTCTCCTGGTACATGAAGAGTCTCAGAAAGCTAGGACTTTTGCAACAGCACTGAGACATCTAGGAAAATTGTACTTCTGCGTGCTGTGGAATTAAAAATTCAGTAATCTTTAAATCAAGGGTGGCAAGGGAATTACACTATTGATATACCTGTAAGCGTATTTTGAAATATACCTCCATGTATGACATCATGCAATTGGTGATAATAGCAGAGCCAGAATTATCATTTTCAAAATATGGAAAAGGTAAATTCTATATTTGATAGCTAAGTACTAGTCTTCAAGGAAGACATTAATTTTATCTTTTAAGCCAGTTTAGTAGATCTTCAGGCCCCTTGAAAACCCATTGCTTCTCACTCAATAAGAATCATTCATTTTGTGAACTCTGATATACTATATATCCTTTTTGTTGTTATTTGTAAAGCATGCTCAGCATGTGTGAGTTGATTCAGTCTCACTCATGATTTCTGATATTGAGATGCTACCTGATTTTTTAGAACTGCACATTATTCATATGTATACATTCAGTCTTGAATTTTAAAATATAACTAATGAGAGAACGGAACTGCTTCAGCATCTTATCCCTTTAATCTTGTTCAATAACATTTTTTACCCTTTCTAGGAGCACTCCTATTTTATTCAATATCTTCACAACTCAAATTAGCAAGAGAAAACTTTGATGTTAGCTTTCTTTTGACAGGAGATCACTGAGCATGCTCTTGTGACTACTTTGCACTGCATGTTGAAACACCATTTCATTTGCATATTATTGTTATGTGACCTAAACGAGTTTTCCTGCAAGAATAACAGCCTGGAGATGGCATTGATCTTTTATTCAATCCCAGCTTTCAGTTTGTTTGCTATTTTATTAATAATATTTTTTTAGTTCCAGGAATGGCCTTTTGTCGTCTCCGTTTCTCCGATGAGATTTGAGAGTTCTTCAGTGAGATTTGTATTCATCGAAGCCATGAGCAATTGAGGATAGTTACAAGTGCTTTAAGATGTTTGCCTGCTGGTGTCCCTCTCTTGTTTTTTTCAGAATTTTGGACTCAATTAGCATTCTCTGCTCTTGAGAAAGTGTTGCATGTTTTGTTTCTTTATAGTTCAGTTAATTTTGATTGTATCCTTGAAATCCAAAGGGTGAAGTTTAGAGATTCTCAGTCCTATTATATTTCTAAGTATTTTATTATTATTATTATTATTATTATTATTATTATTATTATTATTATTATTATTATTATTATGTTAGCAGGAAGTATTTGGCTGGGCTTGAATCACAGACTGTTTCTTGAGGCATCTCCAGTCTCAGATCAGGTCCAGGTCCTTTAGCTGGAATGATGTGAATCTGCTTCATCCATGGTTCAAGGTTCAGTCAAAAAGTGGGGAGGCCTGGGTGGGAAACCCCCTCCTTAGCTCTTTCCCTTCTGAGATTCTTCTTGTGTTCAACGTTCATAGTTGCGCAGCGTGTTTTTCCGCGTTGCCCAGGCCAGACACACTGGGCTCCTCCATGTGTCCTCTGCAGGTACTGTACACCCCACAGGGACTCCTCCAAGGTCCAGACCGACACCACGGAGACACGCAGGGACTCGTTTGCTCCCCCATCTCTCCTCGGAGTGCGTCCATGTCCCCGTCAGATTCCTGTTTGCACACTCTCCAGGACTTTTGCGTTATCTGCATGTCTCATACCCGTTAGTGTTTAGCCCATTATATCAGGAATCAGAATCAGTTTCTGTTCTTGAGAACCCACAATATTAATCTTTTTTTTTTTTCATGGACAAAATGCACTTTGATATATTTTCATAGGTTTAAAATTTTTTTTTCTGAATTATTTTGTTATTCTTAAAATTGTAGGGATGATTGTTTACAGGGTAAGAATGACGATTATACCAACATTTTATTTTATTTTATTTTATTTTATTATTATTTTTTTTTTTTTAGCTGAGCCATCCTGCCACCTGTTGGCAGCTCAGCAGCTGCTCAGCTCGGGCTGACTCGAACCGCTGTTGCTCAGAGCTCAAACTCTTGAGCGAGCTCTTAACCAACTGAGCCACTCAGCCAGCCCTATACCAACATTTTAAATGTGGCGGAAACAATATTTTCTGAACTGAATACAGTGTAGTATATATATGGTCAGATATTTATACATCTATGAGGAAGCATAGATCTACTTCTAATATTAAGGTAACATCATTTTCATTGCAGGGATAATTAACCTTTTACATATTTATTTGAGTCATCAATAAAATGGGAGTAAATTTTTCTATCTAATAGATGCCTATTATTTGAGATAGCATATGTAAATTTATAATAAAGTGTCTGAAAGAGAGTAAATATTTTTAAAAATAAACATTTATTTCTTATTCTAGAAACTGCCATTCATTTCCAGGGAACACAGTACTTTGAAAATATGTCTATAGGTTTAGTAAATAATTAGCACCTTTAGGGGTGTTGAAAAGTGCCCTGCAGCTCCTGTACTTATAACAAAACATACCAAAGTAAAAACTTATTAAATTTGAGCCCACACACGTGAGGAATAATAGGAGAATTAAATTTACATATGCATTGTATATTTTGTATATATAGCATGCAGTGTCAAAAATTAAAATATTATGAGTTTGAAATAGTATATGAAATAGATAGGGCCAATCAAGACAGAGAGGAATTATTTAAGTCTATTCTCTAGTCTCTTATATGTTTATATTAGATTTAATGTTTTGGTTTCTTTCTGGAGGGGGTTGTGCTATTGAGACAAAGATAGAATTAGTGAGAAGAGACTTAAAGAATTTATGTAATATTTGAGACAGTATATGTTTTAGTAAGCATTTTTTTAAAATTAAGGCTTATTGGGGTGACAATGGTTAGTAAAGTTACATAGGTTTCAAGTGTACAATTCTGTAATACATCATCTATATATCACATTGTGTGTTCACCACCCAGAGTCAGTTCTCCTTGTATCACCATGTATTTGTCCCCCTTTACCCTCATCTACCACTCCCCTCCCCCCTTACCCTCTGGTAACCAGTAAACTGTTGTCTGTGTTTATGAGTTATTGTTTCTTTATTTCTTTTTCGCTTTGTTGTTTTCAGTTTTATATCCCACATATCAGTGAAGTCATATGCTTTGCGACTTTTTCTGTCTGATTTATTTCGCTTAACATCATAATCTCTAGATCCATCCATATTGTCACAAATGGCACTATTTCATCTTTTCTTATGGCAGAGTAGGATTCCATTGTGTATATATATCACATTTCTTTATCCAATCATCTACCAAAGGACACTTTGGTTGTTTACATGTCTTGGCCACCATAAATAAAACTGCAATGAACATTGGAGTACATATATCTTTATGGATACATGGTTTTGGATTTGTTAGGTATATACCCAAGAGAGGGGTTGCTGCGTCATATGGTAATTCTATTCTTATTGTTTTGAGGAACCTCCACACTACCTTCCATAGTGGCTCCACCAGTTTACATTCCCACCAACAGTGCATGAGGGTTCCTTTTTCTCCATAGCCTCTCCAACACTTGTTATTATATGTCTTGTTGATACTAGCCATTAAACAGATGTGAGGTGGTATCTCATTGTGTTTTTGATTTGTATTTCCCAGACAGCTGGTGAAGCTGAGCATCTTTTCATATATCTGTTGGCCATTTGTGTATCTTCTTGGAAGAAGTTTCTGTTCATGTCCTTTGCCTATTTTTTAAATGGATTGTTAGTCTTTTTGTTGTTAAGTTGTATAAATAGCTTATATATTTTGGATATTAGTCCCTTATCAGAGGTATTGTTTGCAAATATCTTCTCCCATTCGGTTGGTTGTCTCTATTTTATTGATGGTTTCTTTTGCTGTGCAGATTTTTAGTTTGACATAGTCCCATTCATTTATTTTAGCTTTTACTTCCCTTGCCTTTGAGGTCAAATTCATAAAACCTTCTTTCAACCTGAAGTCTGTAAGTTTAGCACCTATGTTTTCTTCTATGCAGCTTATTTTTTCAGGTCTTATGCTTAGATCTTTGATCTATTTTGAGTTAATTTTGGTGTATAGTGACAGATAGAAGCCTACTTTCACTTCTGCACATGGCTTTCCAATTTCCCCAGCACAATTTATTGAAGAGGCTTTCTTTTCTCCATTGTATGTTTTTTACTCCTTTGTTGAAAATTATCTGCCTGTATTTATGTGAGTTTATTTCTGGGTTTTCAATTCTATTCCATTGGTCCTTGTGTCTGTTTTTTTGCCAGTACAATACCATAGTGTTTTGATTATTGTTGTCCTGTAGTACAAGCTGAAGTCAGGGAGTGTGACACTTCCAACTGATATGTAGGCCAGTAAAGGAACGCACATGGTCAGGCAAGTTAAGAAAGTTTACTGTGAGAGAGAGACAGTCTGCCAGGCTGAACAAAGATGGCTACAGCCCAGGCTGCACATCTAAAGGGGACCACGGCCCCAAGGGAGGGGTGAGGAGGGTTATATATAGGGGCAGTGATGACAGGGTAGCATTGTTTGAACAGAAAATGCTGACTGCCTGTAAGCCAGTAGCTGTTTTGTGGTGTTTTCTGATATCGCAAGTTTGGCTCTGTTGCAGGTGCAGGCCAACAGACATTTTGTTGTTTTCTTGCAGACATGGCTCTGTCTGTAAGCCAAGGTCTCTGAGACCTAACATTCAGTGACCTAACATTAACCTCTTCTTTTTTCTTAGGATTGGTTTGGCTATTCAGGGTCTTTTGTGATTACATACAAATCTGATTATTTTTTCGTCTATGTCTTTCATTTTGATCAAAATGCCATAGGGATTTTGATGGGGATTACATTAAATCTGTATATTGCTTTGGGTAATATGGACATTTTAACTATGTTGATTCTTCCAATCCATGAACATGGGATGTTTTTCTATTTATTTTCTATTTTTTTGATGCCTTATAATTTTCAGTGTATAGGTCCATCAAACCCTTTGTTAAGTTTATTCCTAGGTATTTTATTTAGTTAGTTATTACTTTTTGCAATTGCTAATGAAATTTATTTTTAATTTATTTTCCTGAAATGTTATTGTTAGTATATAGGAATGCAACGGTTTTTGTATGTTGATTTTGTAGCCAGTAACTTTATTGTATTATGATTTTTAATAGCTTTTTGGTGAAGACTTTAGGGTTTTCTACATGAAGAATCATGTCATCTGCAAAAAATTTAACTTCTTCATTCCCAAATCAGATGCCTTTTATTTCGTCTCTTGTCTGATTGCTATGGCTAGGACTTCCAATACTATGCTGAATAACAGTGGTGATAGGGGAATACCATGTCTTGTTCCTGAATGTAGAGTGAAAGCCTTCAGTTTTTCACCATTAATTATGAAATTAGCTGAGGGTTTGTTATATATGGCCTTTATTATGTTGAGGAATTTTCCTTCTATACCCATTTAATTAAGCATTTTAATCATAAATGGATGTTGTATCTTGTCAAATGCTTTTTCTGCATCTATTGATATAGTCATATGACTTTTATCCTTTATTTCATTTCTGTGGTGTATCACACTTATGATTTGCATATGTTGAACCATCCTTGTGCCCCTGGGATGAAACCCACTTGATCATGATGTGTAATCTTTTTAATGCATTTTTGCATTCGAATTGCTCAATTTTGTTTAGGATTTTTGCATCTGTATTCATCAGATAATTCAGTACTTTTCTCTTTTGTATGTTATCCTACCAGGTGAGCATTTTTTTTTTCGTTACCTTTCCCTCTGATTCACTATAGGAAACTTCCTACTCGACAGTTGTTGTTGGAAAAGGAGAGTGGGTGAAATCTCCACTTATAGACTAATTCTCTGAAAAACAAACAAAAATTAAGCTCATAATTTTCAACCTGACTGCTAAGATATGAAATTCATTTGAGATATTGCAAATTTTATAGTGATTTCTTTAAAAACTGAGGATGAGGAAAGCTTTGTGTATAAGGATCACTACTAAAAACTCTAGTTAATGGCTAGGTACAAATGCAGGGCCAATGAAGCATCACAGCCTAAGTACAGGGAAAATAATCCATTTTTCTTGTAAGAAGTCCCTTAAGTGAGAAAGGGGCTTTCCTCATGATAAAATGAAGTGTTTCTGCAGTATGAGCTTAAGGACTCCTTTTAATCTATAACTCTGTATTCTTTCTGACCCTAAATAAAAGCCATCATTGTCACCAGAACTAGACACAGTGTCTGACATATAGTTGGTACTCAATAAATATTTACTAAAAGAATTATCATCAAATGTGTACATATGTGCTCTTTTAGGTATCAGTTTAAAAGTATGAAGGTGAGAAAAATTATGTGATCTTATTCAAAATCAATACCTTTAAAATAGAGTAAATTTTAACTAGAATCTGCTATAATGAATTTAGAGAGGAAAGAAAAAAACAATAGAAAATATGAAACTAGAGACTTGTAAAATAATTTAAGTTTTCCTTCAACTCAGTGATCTCAATAGTATTTCATTTTTAATGCCTATTTCCACAAATTGATTGCTTACAGCAAATAGAACTCCCTATAACCTCTGATTTCCAGAAATACAACAAAGCTTTCAATTCTTGATTCTCCTGCCATGCAGAACACTGACTCCAGCACACTGGCCCAGAGTGCGCAAGATTGAGGTCAGAGGTGAGGCTGGGTAAAGGTAATTGCTGTTTGAGTTAAAAGGTTTTGCGGTATTTTCAAATTCATGAGTCAACAGTCTTTCTTCCCACTCCACCATTAAACTAGGCACATTTCCCTGTGTTAAGGGATACTCCATTATTAGAGACAAATATAAATATATATTTGAAGGCAGAAACTTTAAACAAGATGATAGGTGAAGCATTAGTGACAGCTTTTCCTTCTGAATACATGGTTCACCTGGTATCATTTGCTTATACGCTTTTCACATGAATGGCTTTGCCAAATGAGTAGGTTTTTTTGCATTTAATATATTGGGTTCGCATTTTCAACCTGCCCTTTAACAAAATGCATTAACAGCAGGGCTTAGAAATGAATAGAGCTTGAGTCTGCAGTATTACCTCCCTGTTTTCTTCTAAATTTTTTTATAAGAGCAAAAATGAAATGTGATCAGCCATTACAAATAATTTTGTGGAGAACAAGGTATAGAGCTTCAAATAATAGAAGATGTAGTCATTGTAAAATTGGTGAAAGCTGGGATAATTAAACATTTTTATCTACAATTCAATATTAGTGGACATTTTTGTATAATTGAGAATAAAACAAAATTAAACGGTTTGTGGTAATAAATAAAACATCTTCTGAGATACCGTATTTGCCGGCGTATAAGACGACTCGGCGTATAAGACGACCCCCTAACATTTCCACTCAAAATACAGAGTTTGTTATATGGTCGGCTGTGTGCGATTTTGCGAGTGTGGTAAAATCGCATAACAGCAAAATCGCATAACAGCTGAGCATACACCCAGCAGCGCTGCTGATGCCTGAACGGTATGTGGAATGAAGTGGGCGGGCATCGGGAGGCCACTATGGCACGGGGCAAGCACTATGGGCAGTCTATCTGAAGTGTACCTGGCGTATAAGACGACCCCCCACTTGGAGGCATATTTTTCAGGGCCAAAAAATCGTCTTATACGCCGGCAAATACGGTAAGCACATGCGGACATGAATACATCGTTCTAAGGCCCAGCCTTAGTTAAGATTCAGGGAATGCTTTTTCTGGGTTTGTTCATCCATTTGTTTGTTGTTACTACAATTGTTAAGGAGCATTGAGAGGATGAAGTATCACGTTCAGAGACAAAGAAAGAACATAATTGGTCAGCTAATATGAAGGGGCTAGAATATGACAGAGAAGTAGAATTTTCAGAAAATTTTTTCACCTCTGAGAGCACTGGTTCAGTTGTATAGCAGCAGTGCTGTTCATCTTTCAATAAACCGAAGTGTTAGAGAAACGCGTGTGTTGGTAACAAGCCCACCATTAGAAATCTTTTGGTTTTATATTAGCCAAGTAAGATTATATGAAATACGGATTACATAATGAGTAATGGTTTGTGTTTAAATAGTGATTCGTTATGTAATATAGATTACATGATGACTAGTGGTTTGTGTTTGAATAGTGATTCATATATATATATATATATTCATATATATATAAAATGATTTTA
Source organism: Hipposideros larvatus (assembly GCA_031876335.1). Taxonomy (NCBI): domain Eukaryota; kingdom Metazoa; phylum Chordata; class Mammalia; order Chiroptera; family Hipposideridae; genus Hipposideros; species Hipposideros larvatus. The sequence goes on from CM063094.1 coordinate 10,505,647, forward strand.
GTCGTGTATTTTTTGCAAATTGGGACCATGACTTTTCTTCAAATGGTATTTATTTTATCAAAAAGTACTACCTGTATTAGTAGTCTTATAATTTCAGTTGTGTGTATGTTTGGGTGGGTGGGTGTGGGTGAGTGTGGGTGTGGGTGTGGGGGTGTGTGGGTGTCTGTGTGTGTGTGTGTGTGTGTGTGTACGTGGGTGTGGGTGTGGGTGTGTATGTGTGTGTGTGTGGGGGGTGAGTGTGTGTGGGTGATTGTGTGTGTGTGGGTGGGTGTGGGTGTGTGTTAGGGGAAACAAACAGGGACAAATGAGTGTTACTACATGTCCTCCAACCTCTCAAATGTATTTTTTTTTCTATTCCAAGGGTAAAGCAGGAGGAAAAGAGAATAAAATAAAATTTATGGAAATGTGTGTCAAAGAGCCAGACAGAATATTTTTTTAGATTAAAGAACATGTGTCCTTGAAGAAGGACACCAAAAAGACAAGAGATTCTGTTTATAGTCCATAAATCTCTCTATTGACCTATAAAATGACTTCCAGCACAAGCAGAGAGAAATCATATAGGTCTATTATTATTGTTTTTATAAACCATCGCCCATGTCAGTTCTTCATACAATGAAATTCATGTGAGCTAACTGAGGCTTAGAACGGGGTGGATCATGACTAAGTTAAATAAAACAAGTGATTCATAATCATATTTATTGAGAGATTTTTAAGATTTAGTTTTGATAACATTATAGCTCCATAATTTGTATTACTGCCTTAGCAATTGCCTTCCTTAGATAATGGAGTGAAAGAAATCTAATCCTAAACAGATATATATGAGAGAGAAGACAGTAAATAGCATTCTCTTTTTAGAAAATATAATATCCATCAATAGACAAAAACTATTATTATTGAGAAAGGAGTGATGACATGTTCTTGCTTTCCTCTGCACCCTTTTATTCTTCTTGAATTTATGCATTTATGTGTAGGACTGTTTCTATGACGGACATCGTACATTTACCTTTTTATCAGCACAGTGCTCACTCTCTTCTACTTAAGCCAACTGACTAGTTTTCAAAAAGATTCATTTGCCATGACAATAAATGCATCTGGTAACCTGTGGACTGACTCACATAATCCGTTTCCCAAAGCTGTGGTTGGCAGAGAGAGAAAAACATTAAGAAATGCCTTGAATGTTTTGGAGATTTAAAAGATAGAACAGCTGGAAGTGCCGAGGAAGCTGAGACAGAACAGTAAGATAAATAGTATCTTATTTATCACCCCACACGTACCAGCTTTTCTTTCCTAGAAAGATAGAATTTTCTATTCTTAGTTTCTAAGTACTGTGCTTCTTGGAACCGCTTAAATATATCTGTATCTTGCAACAGTGATAAAAATGAAGACCATTAAAGCAACAGTGACAAAAAAAGCCCTTTGTTAAACATTTTGAAAACATCTATAAGATGTTAAAAGCAACCATAACAAGAAGAATATATCCAATATCACCAAAATATCAACCTTACACAAGCCATTTACATATTCCTGCCTGCCCTATTCATTAGTTTTCTTCATATTACTATGTGGTGGGCAAAAACGGAAGCAATGGAATTTACTTTTCCATTTATTTTTTAAATTTGCTTTTTTTTATCTCCTGGAGAAAACTAATATAGATATGTGCACACAATAGATTCTTCATAAATATAAAATTTGACATAATTAAATCGCATTGGCATTGTAGGTTGTATTTATTATAGTTATTCAAGTATTAGTTTCTCAAAAACAAAAAAAGAATGTTAAATGAAGACACTTAAAAATTTAGTCATATTAATGAAGTAAACATTACAGAGTTTCAAATAATAGAGCATTTATCTTCTCTAGAGAACTTTACCCAAAGAATAGACAATATTCTTACCTACATAAAATATAAAGCCCTTTTGAGCTTCCTTTGCTCAGCCTGCTCCAAATTTTTTGGAGTGTCCTTTCTTTTGTAATAATGGACCTTGAGCCATTCTCTACTGCTCGGGCTCACTTCCGCTTCTTTGAAATGTACTTTTACTTCTAATAAACTCCTTTTCTGCAACTTTAAAAAATATATATAAAGAAAAAATCAAAACTTTTTTATTATGAGAATAAATGCATGCACTATTATAAATAAATTCCATGATTAAATCACCTAGCTATAATTTAAACTCATAAAGAACAACATGTTTTCTGAAATACATTTGAAAGTTTTCAAGTATAAGGTAAACCTTAATTTTCAAAGAAAGATGCAGTATTCTGAATTTCCTTAAAAATGCGGTTAAGCAACGTTAGCCATGTGTTAATGGTACATCTTCAGCATCAGTTAGGACATCATCCTTCGAGTTTGAGAGCAGAGAGCATATGCTGCTTCTTATCACAGCAAGGCACTAACATCACTGCAGGGACAGAACGTTATAACCAAGTAGAACTACAAGGCACATTTCATGTGATTGCACAGTAAAGAACGCACTATGGTGTACAATGCATCGCAAGAAAATGTCCCCAGGAGGCCTTCCAATGTGCTGAGAATGTGCTGAGACTCGCCTATTATGTCCATGTTAAACAGTGCTGATGAGTTTGAAGATATGAAATACAGAAAATATCCAAGGAGGATAACTAAAAGGCCACTAATTAGGTGAGAGTAGTGACATGACTACAGAAAAATAAAACAAATTGCATTTCAGTAAACTTTGTCTTAAAGTGATGTAAATGCTCTTTTAAAAGTCAAAGATTCATTGTAATAAAAAATTTTGAATGCATATAATAACATACAAATAAGAGCAACTGGACAATTGATATTTTTTGAATTTTTAATTTGAGATTTGGAAAAAAATGAATAAATTTTAAATTGACTTAAAGCTTTGAGATATACGATTATTACAAATGTTAGATTTTAGTTCTAACTGCAAATTTTACAAAGCAGCCATTGTTAATTCTAAAGAAATCTATTCAAGGATATTCTGTTTTCTTAATACTATGCTACATAGATTACAAATTCCTTAAGTTTAGGTTTTTGGGTTTTTTTCCCTACCACTAAAGGTTACAATTATAACTTTCACATGGATATTAAAGTCTCATAGAAATAATTATCAATGACAATGTGAGGAAAGTAGCCCTGGTAACAGATCTGATGTAGTCTTGAAAATGTGTTTTCTTATCAATTTAAAATCCTTAATTTAGCAACCACACTTAATGGAGTTCAGAAAAAAATAACATTAAGGCTCCAGAGAATATGTGGTACACTATTTAAATACAATGCTTCAAAGAATATCTCTCAACAAATTAAGATTTTTGGACACAGAATTTTATTTTATTTTGCAAGAATCAATTCCAATCATGTAATATAGAGGCCTCAGAAAATAGTAGGCACATCAGGAAACAAAATTTATTGAGACATTTTTCTAATATTCATTTTTCCCAAATAAGACCACATTTCTACTTTTCATTGTTTAGACACTTAAACACTAATAACCTTTGGATGTGATAAAATGAAATGATTTTTACTTACAAAGAACAATATATTCTCCATTGATCATATTGAAGATAATTACTTAAGTAATTTCAGTTTTAGTTCACTTCTAGAGTTAAATGAAGTAGAGAAAAAAATAATGAGCAGCAAGAGAACAAAAAGTCTTCTCTACATATGTTTTTTCCTTAAATGCAATCAAAGTTATCTAAAAAAAAAATTGTTACCAGTATCAGCAGCAAAATACCTAGAATGCTTTTTCCCAGTTTTATTGAGATATAATTGTTATGCAGCATTGTATAACTTGATGTACAACATAATGATTTGTCTTACACATTGTGAAATGATTACCACAATAAGCTTAGTTAACATCTAGCGTATATATATTCTTCTACTGGTTTTGTTACTTTGGAGAATGCTGATAATGCATACACTAATCCGTATGTTCTTTTATCTTGATTACATTTATAGCCTTTACAATAGAGATCATCACTTTTTCTATCCCCGCAGATAAGTTAAGAATTAAATGCAAATATTGGATAATGGCTAATGCTATTTTAGTGTCCCTCAAAATTTCCCCACCCCTCTCTCCTGGTGAACTTGAAGGTGAACAGTCAGTGCTCTGAAAATGTTTTCTGATCAGTTAAGTGAGTGGGTGAATGAAGAAAGCGCAGTCAATATCTCAAAGGCAAAACATCTGTAGAAATATCTTGTAATGCGTAATTTTACATGTCTACTTGACTCGGCTACTGTGCCAGCTGTTTAACCAAACAGTGGTCTACATGCTGCTCTGGGCAACATTTGTTTTGTGTTTTTTGTAAATGTGACAAACGTTTACAATCAGGTGAATTTACAGAACTCAGATTACCTTCTATAAAGTGGATGGGCTTGGTCGAATCAGTTGCAGGCCTTAAGAGCAAAACTGAGGTTTCACAGAGAATAAGGATTTCTGCCTCAAGACTGTAACATTGAAATCCTGGCTGAGTTTCCACCCTGCTGCCCTGCCCTATGGATTTTTAACTTGCCAAATTTTACATTCATGTGAGACAATTCCTTAGAATGAGTCATATGTTTTTATACTGGAAGTGCCAAAAAAACGTGTACACGTGACTTGTATTCATCTTTTGTTATCGGTATATATTGAGTATTACAATTTATTACAGTTCTTTCCTTTATTAAAATGTGTATACATTATTTTTGGCACCCTCTGTATATATATGCACTATGATCCTATTGGTTCTGTTTCCCAGGAGAACAGACTGATATACAAGGTGTGATTAAAAAAATATATGGTGAATATTTAAATTAAAAAAAAAATATATATATATATATAAAACAGTAAAAGACACTTTGTCATTAATCCCCCTCAAAATACTCCCCTTCACTTTGAACACACTTATCCATCCTTCTTACCACTTTCTGAAGCAGTTCTAGAAGACCTCTTTTGTGAGTGTCTTTAGTTGCACTGTCGTGGCTGCCTTGATGTCCTGAATTGATTAAAAATGTTTACCTTTCATGGTCATTTTGACTTTGGGGAAGAGCCAGAAGTTGCACGGTGCCAGATCCAGTGAATAAGGTGGATGAGGACACACTGTAATGTTTTCGACAGAAATTGCCCTCCCAAAAGCGATGTGTGACACCAGTCTTTCCATTGTGATAAAAAAAATATGGTGAATGCTGCTGCCAAGCATCATTCAATAGAAAGGCAGGGATCTTCAATACTGGAAGTGGGGCGTTGAACCTTAGTAACAGTGTGTGACAAGTTTGAACTTGTTCGGTATAGTCAGAAGGGTGTGAGCTACAGTTGAAAGAAGGTGTATTTTAAAGTGTGCTGTAAATCATCCTCCATCATGACAATGGTCCATGCCACACTTTGCTTCTGGCTCGGCAATTTCTGTCAAATAAAAACATTACGGTGTGTCTTCATCCACCTTATTCACCAGATCTGGCACCATGCGACTTCTGGCTCTTCCCCAAAGTCAAAATGACCATGAAAGGTAAACATTTTGAATAAATTATGGATAAGTGTGTTCAAAGTGAGGGGGGTTATTTTGAGGGGGATTAATGGCAATGTGTCTTTTACTGTAATGATTTTTTTTAAATAATCACTGTATTGTTTGATCACACCTCATATATTTTAATTAATATCTATGTCAAATCTTATTTTGTCACTTCATTGGTTACTTACAGTAGTATAGTTGAAATAATGTTGAGTAACATGATTCTTGATTTATACATTAAATACTGTGTAAATTTATAAGAATCAAGGCTTAAATAAAACTATGAAATTGCATTAGAATCATGTGTTCCTATATGCTGTTTTAAATTGGGATGTCATATTTTGAAAATCTTATGGAACTCTGTCTTTCGTAGAAATCCTAAATGTTTATATCCAAACAATAATTTGATCATACATAATGTGATTCACTCTCAGTTTAGTGAATCCATTACAACTTAATCTTGCTTGGAAAAAAATTTGAATGTAAAATCTTGTTTACTTAATGTGGACTTCATATTTCTAACCAGTTTATAACCTAGAGAAAACTCTCATAACTCCTTTGTAGTCATTTACATAGAATGCATTAACTTATTCATACATGATTATACATAATTGTTTTTTACTGCTTATAAAGTTTTCCTTTTAATTGATGAATTGGTCAAAAAGAAAATAAGTGTTGTCAGTTTTGTTTTAGTCCAACTCATTGAAGAATGACGTAGTGCATGATAATTTAACGACCTGAGAACATAATTTCAGGAGATGTCATGGTGCACATTTTTATAATGCACCAATGAAAAATGCTTTATTATTTAGGGAATATGATTCTAGTACCAATTCTAGAGTGGGTGTGTGGGGGCAGCTTTCCCCATACCAGCAGGCAATTCTCCAACATTAGCTGGGTGTCCTCCAATTCAACTCAGTATCGACACTGAGCTTTTATGGAGGCTTCATTACAGAGGCATGATTCATTAGATTATTGGCTATTGCCTATTGATTCAACCTGTAGCCTCTCTCCTCATCCGTCCCCAACCCTCTAATCATATGGTCAACTCTTTAACCTAAACTCAGATATGGATGAAAGGGGTTTGTTATAGATATTAAAACACTTTTATTGCTCTTATCACTTAGAAAATTCCAAGGGTTTTAGGAACTCTGCGCCAGAAACAAGACAAAGACCAAATATGTATTTCTTATTATAAGCAATTGTATCACATGAAGACCTATGAAATTACATGTTTTTCAGTAAACATCTAAGTAGGTCACAACATTTAGGGCAAGTAAACCAAATTAAAATTGCATTACATTTTATTTTTTGATATTCCAGGATAGTCTATACATTTTTTAAAACTAGGAAGTAGAAAAAATTAGATGTATAAACTTCTTACATGTACTTTTGATGTTTTTTGACATTCTTTTCAAACAGACAGCATATTATTCTACAAATTGACATTCACTAGGAAAATAAAGATTGAACATTTCCATTACTGATGTGTTCGTTTATACTTAATTTTTTAGTTGAAATATTCTGATTGGTTTTATTTTTTATCTTTCAAAAACTCCTTTTTTTCTTGGACTCTGTGCACTGCATCTATTCAAACCTCTTAAAATATGGATTTGAGCAATTTCACTCCATTAACATTTAAATATGAGTTGTGTGTTGCAATTACAACAGCATCAAACTGGAATTAGAAAACTGCAGATTATCATGGGGAAAAGATGAAACATCAAATAAGTTGTAGAACCAAACGAAGCCTGAAAGATATTAATCTCATCACACTGTAAACTAAATGATATCTGTACTTTCTATAAAAGAAAATACATTTATCCACATGTAAAAAATTTTAATAAAAATAAATTAATATAACAGAAATCATATGAGCATGACAATAATAATATGTAGCAATTCAACTGTATTGTAAATGAATATTGTTCTCCGGATAATGCACATAGATTAAAGGTATAATTTTTTTTTTTTTTAGTTATCATTAAATTTATTGTGGTGACATTGGTTAGTAAAATTATATAGGTTTTAAGTGTAGAAGAACTGACTCTGGGTGTTGAACACAATGCAACATATATGTATTAGAGGCATAAATTAATTGTCAAATCTTATGAAATTGTGAAAACCTTTGAATGCACTCATCAGTTAAACTGAAGAACATTTATTAAGCTTTTATTTTGTGCATCCATAATGTATATTTCATAATTCTGTAATTTTGATTTTGAGCGAATGAAAAACAATTATAATGAAAAGCAAGGGACAGATCAAACAGATCATAGTAGAAGAGTTTTCATTGAAGTGAAAATGAGTTTTCTTTTAAACATACAGAATTAGAAGAAATAGTGGGAAAACATTATTAAAGATTGCCTAAAGATCAGGTAGATGGAAATCAGAATATTACCTTTTATATTCATAAAGCTTTTTGAAGAATGACAGGAAGATGTGTGAATAAGTGTGCGACAAATATTTTACACTAAATTAGACATATTTGTTCAACCAGTGAAGAATAAAGTTAAAGAAGCACATCCGTGATATGTTTACATCCTGATTTTGAAGGCGATATCCCTAGGGGAAAGAATGCAGCTGACCCAGCCTAATCCTATTGATAATAGGGTCACCCAGTAAATAGGCTAATGATATTTGCTAGGCAGACTTTTTTACTACCTATGGAAATCTCATAGCTTAATGTCCATGGTTTAGTATTGCTAACAGAAAACAAACCACAATCTGTGAATTGATGACACATGGGACTGAAAAATATGATGCAAGCATTGCAGCCTTCTTGTTATAAAATGTAGATGTTTGATAACCTAATGATCTTCACCATAGGATATGACACAAAACCTTACTTAGAATCCCTAACTATTACTCTGGGCCAGAGTACATGTGTCTGATGTAAGCAGGAAGTGTCTAAAGAACCAGGTAGGCTATCGCAGACCTCTCTCTGTTTTCACCTGTGCTACTTCATTGCTTGTATCCCTAAAATTATTAGTGAAGCTTGATGCTGGCGAGACCTTTCAGGTAGTGAGTTGCTTTGACAGTCTGATTGGTGATAGGAGCTCAGGTTTGTACGCTGAGCATGATTATCTTTCAGACAGGATGTATCTTCCCATTCATGTTTGGTACCAAGTACCAAAAGCTTTGAGGAAAACTATGATAAATAAATCTTACCATTGGATTTTGGAATAAACAGAATTAGATCCAAAGAGACTAGCTAAATGAATCATAGAGATTACGTGGAGGAAGAAATGTTCAAAACTAGTCTATCTTCTGGCTATTTCTAGGTGCTTTGGAAAAATCCAGACCTGTGAAAGAGGACAATATTGTAGAAGTGGTAAAAATAGTTAATTGTTTTTTAAATATATATCAATGCATGGCCTGCTTTTACATTTTTGATGACCTGAAGAGCTGTCAAATTTTCACACAAAGTAACAACTCAATTAAGGCCTTCGATTACCTAAATACACACACACACACACACACACACACACACACACACACACGCGCGCGCGCGCGCGCGCGCTCCACATAGTTGGAAGCCTTGGTCAGATGACTGCTGAATTTCAAGGACATCCTGGTTAAAGAACTCAAAGATTCTACAGAGAAATACAAACAGAAGTCTGAGAAGTCATTAATGGCATAATCTCTATAATTGATAATTGGGGGGGTATGTCACTAATTTTAGATGCTATTGAAGAGAAAGGTTATTTTGTTTCCTTAATATTGATTTATCTTAGTTTTAGAAATGAAAATATCCATTCTTCATTACATTACTATTTATACTCTTATGATCTAAGTCTGCTATAATAGAATACCTGTAGTATTAAACTGGTTATAGCTCAGTTCCATTCCACACTCTTCAGGTAACATAATGGAAGAAGCAAGTGGGATCCAAGTTTCCCTCTACTCAAAAATCCAGAGAATCTTAAAATATATATTTTGTATGCATTCATATCACACACACACACACACACACACACACACACATATACACACACTCAGACACACAAATACTGGTACATCAAACAAAAAAGCCTGAAGCCCCTTGCATAAAAAATTGAAAGTGTCTTTGTTTTATTAAATTGTTTTTTATCTTAAAACTATGATGAAACAAGTGTTTTAAAAAGGCTCTTCAATAATGCATTCTTTAAGTTTTTCTAAAAAAAAACTATAAGCAAACGATCTTTACAAGACTATCAATAATCTAAAATTAGTAAATGTGTTTTCTCAGTGGTTGTAGGATTTTCTATTATTTTTACCTAAAAAATTAATGAGTATAATAAAAATAAAACTTAAAAATTCTATTCCATGTGGATATTTTGGATGTAGAGATTTTACTAAATGAAAAAACTATTCTCATAATATCTTGAGACTCTAATTTTGAGTTTAATATTGTATTTTCATGTAAATATATAATATTCATTATCAGGCTTAGTGGAAAAAAATGAAACTTTAAAGTTCTGTTCTTGCTTTTGTTGACAGCTGATTTAATTGTGTCTATATAAAGCAAATTGACTTTATTTGGGAAATGCTTTTATTATATATATATATATATATATATATATATATATATATATATATACATATATATATATGTGTATGTGTATATATATATATATATATATATATATATATATATATATATATATAAAACAGTAAAAGACACTTTGTCATTAATCCCCCTCAAAATACTCCCCTTCACTTTGAACACACTTATCCATCCTTCTTACCACTTTCTGAAGCAGTTCTAGAAGACCTCTTTTGTGAGTGTCTTTAGTTGCACTGTCGTGGCTGCCTTGATGTCCTGAATTGATTCAAAATGTTTACCTTTCATGTTTTATTATTCATTTAAAATATGTAAATAGTTGTTTGCTTTTAAGATTATGCAAGACAAACACACTCACTTCAAAAGTTTCAAATGGTGACCGAAATAAGGTATGAAAGTATTAATTACCTAATATCCCGGGTCCTAGTTGTAAGTGCTGTAAAAATTTAATCAATAAAATTATAAATGTACATGCATACATAATACTCTCAAAATGAAATGATCATATGAATTTCCTCTTCAGATGTTTACCCATGACAGCAATTTTATAAAATACCCATGGGTGTTGACTATAAATTTACTATTTGACAATATGTTTTCACATAACTTGTATATCTATTTGATCCAAGTTTAAAAAGAGTGAGTTTTACATTTTTTCAGTTACTTTCTATTTCTCTCATTTATGTTTATAATTGTATTTCACTGTAATAATTATTTTTCTTTTTAGTGTAAGCACACAAGCTTGTTACCTGCTTTATTTCTTCAAACTCTATTCTCTTCTAGAATTTTCTAATGTATAGAAAAGCATCTTGCCATTATTATTATTTATAAATATAAGTTACCACCATTATACATATGTGTAAATTTGTTCTTTCATCTTGTTAGGGAATTTCCTTAACCTTGATCTTAAATAAAGACATCAGATTTCGACCAGGTTTCCATGGTTTTACATTGTCATCAATTTTCTCTGCTGTACAATGAGTCGTTTACAGCTTACCATGTAGTCTCTTTGATCTATGGATTGAAAACTTCTCATACACACCTGAAATATTTTTGTCTTTTATTTTGTTTATTTTCACTATGCTTAAAATATTCATGTTAAAGAATTATATGATATCAAATTCTATCATATTTTTTATGATCATTTGCAATTCTTTGTAGTTTTTCCCTTTCTTTTGGTTTTTTTCTCTCTTCAAGTCTCTTCATCACCTGATTGTTATTTTGTTCATGCTACAAAAATATATTGAATGCTTATGATGTGCCAGGATTCGCCAAGTTGTTTTTGTGGAAAAAAGCTACTGTATTTCTATTATCACAGAGTTTACAGTTCAAATATGAGAAGCTCTGAGGGAGACAGGTATCATATAAATATTTATTTATATGAAAAAATGAATACATTATTACATGTTTTGACAGTTCTTCTGAAGAAAAGATATGCAAACAAAATTTACTGTATATAGAAAGTAATATTTAGATTTAGGAGTCAAAAATAGCCTGCCTGAAAAAATGAAATGACATTTACCGAATTGAAAGATAAATAGGTGTCAGATAGGCATTGTGTGGCAAAGAGAGCATTTCACAAGAAGGGTGATGGAAGGAGAACTGACTTTGGGTGGCAAACACATAATACATAGATAATATATTATAGAAATGTACACTTGAAACCTATATAATTTTACTAACCAATGTCACCCCAATAAACTTAATAAAAAATATGGGAATGTCATGTGAGAAGTAATTAAGTTTAAAGATTATTATAGGTACAAGTATTTGAAAGATGCTAAATTCACTGAAGTCAATTAATAATTTGAAGTTGGAGAAATTGTTTTGTTCATGCATAAAAAGTATATTGAATTTTCACACTGTGCAGGCCATGAAAATGAGTGTTATCATTATAGTTTGCCAGATAACACTCTAAACTGTTCATGCATATTAATTCTTTAATCTTCAAATAATCCTAAGCATAGGTAAATCCACTTAACAACCGAGAAAATGGAGGCATTGAGCAGTGGAGTGGCTTGGTTAAGGCCGCACATCTGGTAAACTGTGAAAATATATTTCAAAGCTGTTAATCTGACTATCCAGTCTGTTTTCCCAACCAATGTACTGTACTATACTCCCAGTCAAAGATTTTGTGCTAATCTATGGACGACAGGAAGCCATGAAAAAAACTGAAGTATGAGAATAATAAAGCAAACTACATGCATATTCTTTTTTTTTTTTAAATTGGGTTTGGGGAGGGGAACAGCACTGGGGAATCGGGGGAAAGGAAACTGAGAAGTTGCTGTCGTTTTGTTCTTCAGTCTAGTTGTGGAGGACATTGTTTCACTGGCCCAAGTTGGCACCATCATTGCGCTCTTCCCAGGCAAGGCAGATCACTTGCCGGCTTCTGGACTGCCGCTCACTGTGGCTGCTGGCTATACACAGTAGCTTATAGCAGCCCACTGCAGCAGGGGCTGCAGCCTACGCCCTCGCCAGCGACTCATGGCAGCCCAGCTCCAGGTAGAGCTGTTGTTCAGCATCTTAGCTGTAGAGGGCAGTGTCACTGGCCCTCATATGTGGGATCCGAACTGGGGCCCTCTGCCGTCCCAAGCCAGCTCTTAACCAACACGCTACTCGGCCGGCCCTACACATATATTCTTAAACACATGCCTTGTGCAGAATAAAACGGGGATTGGCACGAACGGAAGTAAGATACATTAGTAAGATCTTGCTCTAGCTAAGGTTAGAGATAATGTTAGCTTAGGTTAAGGAAACATCAATTTTGTTGAGAACAAAACGGTTGGAATCAAATATACACTAGAGAATGCACTGAAGGATTTGTGTTGACATAAAAAAGAGGGGTCTGTTTTAAAAAATTATCAGTTTTTAAGGGAAGGGGCCATTTTACTGAAATAGAGAGAAGTAGAAAAGGTACATAGTAGGGGGAAAAAGATCAATTATGAAAATGTTAATATAGAGATGCTTCAAATTATTCAAATAGTATTATACTGTTACATAAGCTTAGAATTCAGAAGTGCTGTTTATTAAAATGGGAATGGGTAAATGCAGGTACAGGGAGCAATGGTACCAACTTTTAAGTCTGAAATAATGTTGAAAAAGCAATATTTAGGTCCTAAGAATGTTCATTGATACTAGAATCTCATTCTTTCTTTCTTGACTTTCTCAGGAATAGAGCTGATATCTAGCTATCATCTATTGATCCAATTTATCATCTATCTATCTATTTTTACACATATGCTTTATAAAATATACTTATATTTTATTAGTAGTATATACATATGTGATGAAGGTGTGACTATTTTCATATCTCTATCTCTATATTTCTCTCTCTGTATATATGAAACAAACATAAGTTTATTCTGATACTACCAATCCAATCTCATATCCAGGATCCATTCTATCTCACCTCCTTTCTATTTTTTGTAACTCTCTTCTCTGGTAGTGAGAAAACTAGTTCTAATTATTCACAATATATTTACTTATATGCTCAGTACTAGAATACAACTGCAGTACTTTGAGAATTGCTGGTCCATACCACTGTGAAAAACAAACTGATTAACTGAAATTCTGTGTTTGTTTACAGTTTTGGTTTTTTTAGTGTCCTTGGTCCCTTTGTACATAATCAAAATACTGCATTCCAAATTATTATGTATTTTAGCATTCATTAAGTTCCCTCCACCGATTTTTAATCTCTCTGTTCCTGTTTTTGTTAGTGTTTAGAGTTTTCGTTTTCTTAATCTTTGGTTACTCTATCATCTTCCTCATGAGTCCTAACCATCAAATATACCAATGGTAATATATTTTAAACTATGTATTGTTCATGCACATATATCAACTAATAATTCTACCTTAAAATTAGTCTTGTGATGTTCCCATTATTTTTTTTCTTTTTCCAATTAATCAAGGCAATGGCATTGAAATTTAGATATTTTAAAATATTCAAATTGTAGAGCTCCTGAAAATGCACACTGAAATGGAAATTGTGTTTCTTATATTAATATGTATGTGCATCTAATGAGTTTTAATGAATGTGAAAAGGTCATTGCAATTGATTGTTGATTTGGGTAAATTTTATTCCAAGAGGTTTGCGAGAATTTTATTCAAATAGACTGAATTCTCATAACAATCAAAACACCCTAATACTGAATATTATGATATTAAAATATGATTTTCGTGGTTTGAGAACAAGTATTTTGCCATGAAGTCACAACTCTGAAATTATAAATAAATTGAATATGATTTGATATAAAATCATTTGAATTGCATATGAGTTGGAGGGAAGTTTTTCACTGTGCAAATGACTAGCCACAAATAGAATAAAATAGCAGGCAAATTTAATAATTCTCTTCTAGTCATAAATGAATACATCAAATTTTTTTTTTTCAGGAAATGCAACAAATGCTTATGTGTCTTTAATACCATAAATCATGCATGGGATTCTTATAAATCAACGTATTTTCAAATTTCAAATGCAATAATAGATGAGAATTACTGTTATGGACTTTTTCCAAATTTTATATTTAATGAGATAAGTTATTCAGTTAATTACAAATTAAAGGTAAATAATTCAATAAAATATGCACTTACTGACTAAAATGTATAGTATAATGTATTATGTACATTTAAAAATATTTTGACCCCAAAGAGCATAATACATGTTTAAAGAGAGGCAGCAACATTTGTACAGTAATAAAACTATATTGTGTAATGCAATAAAAATCACATAAATAAATTACAATGGAGATTCAAATACAGATATTTTATTTAATGGAGAAAGGAGACAGTTGTGCTACAATATGAGTAACTGAGATTCCTCAAAATTCTAAATGATTGTCTGAATTATTTCACTGTAATGCTTATGTTACTTTTATCTTCAAGGTTCTTTGATGTAGTCTAGTTGTCTTTACCATTCAGAATAAGTCTGGGTTGCATATCAACAGGATATCAAAGGTATTCAAAAAACTGGAGGTGTGAGGAATTAGAAATATAATAAAGGACCATAAATTAAAAGGGAAAACTTGCAATAGGTCTATTGCCAAATTTTTCCTGAACCCCAATATCATGAGATTTTTCAAACTCCATTGGAGTAGTTTCTCTCTGAGTAGTTTCTGTATGATTGGAAATGTAATAGCTATACAGGGTAGTTTAGAATCTGATTAAACAATCAGCCTTTTACCCTGTGACATTCCTATTGATCTGTACAGGCTTAGGTTTGCCATCCCCAAAAGGGAACATCTGCATCTCTTTTTGCCTTCCATAATTTGCTTTGTATTTCAATATGGTACCACCAGATGAATGGCTATATCTTTGTTTGGCTTCCTGGTGAAAATGCCAAATGTCATTACTATGTTATGATTTATTATATAAAATGTTACTCCTTAGGAAAAAAAAATCAATAAAAAATATTAAAGAGCATGCATTGAATCTTATATAATGCAAATATCCACATTACTGTCTTTTTTCATAATATTCATGATTCTTTCATTTATCCTGCCCAGGGTTTAAAATAGATCACAATCTTTGGCCCCGGTTATCCTAGAAACAGGCTCTGAGATAGAGACTGGTTTGCAGGAAGTTTATTGTGCCTGGGAACACTTGTGAGGGAGGGAGTAAAGAAATCTGGATCAGACATAATGAGAAGCTGAGCAGCAATGAAGTTGCAAAAAACAAAAAGCAAAACCCCTCAGCCTGTCCAACGTGGAGCTCTGGAACTGGGATGACACTTCAGAATTGTCTCAAATCTAGTCAAGGGGAAGGGGGTAACCTTTATATTATTCTGTTGACCAGTCATTGGATGAGTGCCAGCCATAGAGAAGGGCACAGCCTTGGGTGAGACGCCTTTGGCCGAAGCCCGTGTATGACAAGGGCATCAGCCCCGAACCGTTCTCAACTGGGTAATGAGTACCTGAGTCTCTTAGAGTTAGGATCTGCTCAGCAGACTATCCGATTCTTGGATTCATCCAACTTCTAAATGGAATTTTAAATCTTATTTTTCATCTTCTCTTAAATTGTATCATTTAGGTATTAGGATACCTTAGGTTAAGCATAATAACACAACATACCTTGTTGATATGTCTTAACAGTTTCTTTGAAAATTGAAACTTTGAAACGTGTTCAGAATCAGAGCCACACAGTATTAAAACCAAAGGCCCAGTAGGGATTTCAGCTCCAGACATGATCCGTGTGGGTCCCATTCTTGCTGTGTCTCTAGTTTCAGAGGTGTAGGCATGTAGCCACCCATCCGAGAGTTGCCAACCAAGATAGACTTTCATGTCGTTAATTTGTGGGCAAGAGCTGCTATTTCACTTTCCCACTTTGGTGTCTGAATAGATCTCATTATAAACTTATGATGAAAGGTCATTCTACAACCGTCCAGCCCAGGCCTGTGCGGATGGCATTACCCTTTCTCTTCTGCAATACCTTTTCTTGCCCCTAGTATTTACCATCACCACGTATTCCCTTGCTCTTTCAATATAAGGTTCACAATTCCATAAAACATTCAGCTTTATTTCAGCTCAACTGATTTTTCCTCCTGGAAAGCACAGCTGCCTCTCTGTTCACCCTTCCCCTTTGCCTCAGAGGAGCCATTACTCATTTCTCAAAGCAACATCGTTCCTTTCCATGCCCTCCTCCACTATTTGCTCTATAATTTTGCTTTCAGCAACTATACCTGCTGTCTTTTACCTCAAATGTATCAACAAGGTACCATCTTCCCCTCTATATGCAATCGTGATTAAGTTTTCTTGATCCTCCTGTAATGATTTAAAAGCCAATCCTTATGCTATTATGTTTTCAGGACACTGCTCCGTTAATTTTCTTGACTGATAAATTCCCAGAAAATATAATTTTTGCTTCATACTTATTTTCACACACCAAATAACTCTACAACTTAAAAAACAAAAAACAACAACAAAAAAAAAAACACCCCAAAAAATACACCAAAAAAAAACTATTTCCTCAAGTTTATTCAAAGAATCAAATCCAATGGTCTTTTTATGGACATCACTCAAAAGCTCTATTTGAAAACTTGTCCAGGGATGAGATACTCGTTACAGCAGGAGAAGGCTCCATTTCACCATTTAGTAAGCCACAATATGCCTTTCTCTAAGTTTTATCAGTTCCATGCCCTATAGAGATATATAAACCAAAATCATTCCTTTGCCCACTTTCCTTGATAAAGGATCCCTCCCTTATGTCAACTTGATTATTTTAAACCACCTTCAATAATTTTAGTGATTTTTATGAGCCACTATCTTGGTAAGATTCTTCTACTCATCATACCAACTCGGTTGTATATATTGCATTAGATCAAGGCATCTCAGTCTTGGCATCATTAACATTTGTCACTGGACAGTTCTTTTTTATGTGTGACTGTCCTGTGTAGCAGGACGTTTAGCAGCATTTTGGGCCTCTCCCCACTAGATGATATAGCACCGCCAACACTACCACATTGTGACAGCCAAATATGTCTCAAGATATTAGAACATGTCCCTCAGAAGCAAATGTTCCTCTTTTGAGAACCACTGCACAGATAGAGAGGCTATAGAAGTCAGAGAATAATTTATTTGCAATAAAATTACTAGTTTTTAGGACACTTGCTCTATGCCAACTACTACTGTATTACATTTACAAATTTAATTGCATTATATATAATCTCCGCACAAAAAACTATGAGGTACATACTGTGATAATCTGCATTTAACACATGAAGTGCAGAATGATTATTTAGCTTAGCCAAGATCTCACAGCTTAGAAGAAATAGAGCCTAGTTTTAAACCCATTTGCTCAGATCTTAGCACCCAGGCTCTTACCCAATACAACCTGACAGTAACCCAAATTCCACAGAAGGGCCAGAAAAAAAGGGACTTTAAAAAGAACATAGGATCGGAAGAAGAAACGCATTTTCAAACCTTGAAAGCCATGTAAAATGAAACCAGAAAGAGGACAAAAGAGAAGGATAAAATAAAATATATGGTTCAAAGCATGAGAAACGAGTCAGTGATACACATCTGTAAGGGGCTGGGAAAGAAAGGAAGACATTTAGGCTGTATCCGCAGGAAACATCGGATTTGAAACTATACTGTAATAGGATCCTTTGTATAGTTTTTAAAAAATCTTACTTGTCTTTGTTTCAAATCCATTATTTCTGGTCAGTGGTTTTCAAACAATGTTGTTTTTCCCGTGGTCACAGTTTGAGGTTGTATTATGGAAAACGGTAAGGCAAGCACAGAGTTCTATGTAGTGATATTTAAAACTGGGACTCCAGCAAATATAAAACTGTGAAGTATATGCATTTACATGGTATTGTGGAGCTATAGTTTGCATAATTTTACTAATGATAAAAGTGAAATGAAATAGGTTCCAATGGACATAAACTGGAAAGTGACATTATTGTTTTGGTTGTGCTAAGTTTACATTATCGGCTATTGTAAGAATTATCATAGGTCCATAGCTGCCAGATGCAAGAAAGTGTGCATATTAACAGGCCCGCAGTAGAACTTTGTACAGAGAGATCTCACGGTCCAATTCCAGAGAATACAACCAGCCGTGGTGGCAATATGCAACCAGTCAGGTGGAGAAGACAACAGCGTGCTAGAATGAAGTGCAGTCTTAAGGAAGACTCAACTCACTGCACTATCCCAAAGGCTGGGAATACTCGGTACAATTGTACTAAGTGTCAAGAATATTTTAAATTGGGTTTAGAAGGAGAATAAGGGTAAATCCTGGATCAACGAAACCAGATGAAAACTCCCGTCAGGCTGTCCAGTCCAGTGCACACGGGGCGCAGTCGCTGAGCATGATGACACAGCTAACAAAGAGAGAAAGGGCCGGGAGAGAAACTTGAACATAATAGAAAGCGTTGCTCGCTGCTCAGTCCGGTGTGGAATACAACAGTGAAAATAAGAACTGTCTTTCAAAGCCGCGTCACAGTTTTGTGCATCCAAACACTAATCTTCAAAATACCCATGAAAATGTTTTATAAATACTCTCGCTTCAAAATATAAGCTACTGAACCTTCTTTAAAAAATCAGGAATTCCACTTTTTAAAAGTCTCTTTTGACTAAATATTGTGTGTGTGAGCTTCATATGATATCAGTAGGACAACGTTTGCTGGGATTATGTGAGATACGTGAGGAAAATAAAAGGTAAAAGTTCAAAGCTAACTATTGAAATGGTTGTGAATATCTTTGAGGACATGGGAGCTATTAGAAACCAAATGGGTGGTTTAGTTTATTTATGCCAGTTGCTGCATATTCGTAATAAAATATAAGGATTTTAGTGAATTAAAACCTCAACATCTAACACTTAGAACCACATGAAAATAAGTCCTGGTATAAGATTTGAATTATACTGCACTCTTTGTAATATTAGGATAATGATAAAAAAAAATTGTAGTTTGGCAGTATAAAATAGTGATTATTTTGTTTTCAAAAAGACTAAACTTGATGTGTCCTAGTAAACGGTTAAGAGCATAGGTCTTTAAGCTTACTAAATATATAAATGTCTAAGCTTCATCCCTGTAATTCCAATTGAAAAATGTGCCACATCCTAGGGTTTCATTTCACAATCATGGTGATATTTTGTTTCAAAATTTTCTCCTTCCCTATTTATTTCTAGGTAGTTTTTTAACAGATGACCTCTGAAAAGTTTTACAAAACGATTTCAGGGTAAAATTTTCAATTGACCTCCAGCAATAGATTCTTAAATGGAATTTGAGATTGATTGTAGATTCTGTCACATAGCCGGGTGAATTGCACGTGACAAAGCACCTCTGTTTGCATATGAAATATGTGTTTATATCTGTAAATGGATTCTAGCCATTGCAATTTCCAGTAATTCCAACAAGGAAAAACTATGTAAAAAATAAAAACAATGCCAGGTTCTAGTTGATCAACTCTTTCAGTCAATGGGATTACTTAAGGCATAATATAACCCCACCTTGTATGAATTTTTCTCATTTTTTTAAAATTTGGAAGATATAATTTCACATCACATTTTTCCACACAGTCATGCGCCGCTTATCACCTGGGAACTTTTTGAGGAATGCATTATTAGGCAATTTTGTTGTTCGAATGTCAGAGAGCGCACTTACACAAACCTTGATGGTATAGCTTACTGTACACCTAGGCCATATGCTATATCCTATTGCTCTGTAGGGGAGAAAAAAATAATTTCCCTTCTGCCCTTCTGGGTTCTTGGCTGAGGAATCCCTGTAATAAAAGACCTATTAAGAGGAGAAAACAAACAAGAGTTTAATTACATGTAAACCTCCTGTACATGTGGGAGAGACCCAGGAAAACAGTATCTTGCCACAATGGTTAAAGACACCACCTTAAAATATCATCTTCAGTTGAAGACAAAAGCCATTAGGGGAAGGGGGCATCAGCTATGGGAGGTTACCATTTTACAAAACATAACTTATTGTTTAGGGAGATATTATCAAGTAATAAAACATGGCGACAGCTAAGGAGTGATGAGTGCAATTGCTGGAATATGGGTCAACTGAGGGCGAGGGAGAGGGAAAGGGAGGTGCAGATGGAGGCTTTTCGGTGAGTTTTTCTCCAGCTGGGGAATAGAAGCAAGTGTTCGTTTCAAAAGTGCTTTTCAAAATGCACACATAAATGTTATAGACACCCTTCTCTACATATGATGTAGATGAAAAGAAAATACTTAGAGAGGAATACACTGGAAACACAGTTTGTACAGATTGTGTTAATGAAATAATTTGGAGACAATTACTTTCTTTAAGAGAGAAACTTTGTCTTCAAGATTTTTATAGTCTAGTAGTAGAAGGGCAATAAAGAAAACAAAAGCCCATTAAGGAACCATACAGTATAGCAGTAAATTGACTTCCAATCAAATAGTGTGGATAATTAATGTGAGAACAGTTACAGAAAGATATATCTATCACTGATTGTGATTGGAAAAACTCATGAAGAACACACTTCAGACTCAAAGTAGGATAGTATTTTTCCATGAGATGTTGCCCATAAGCATAGATTTATGAAAAATATATTATTGTAAGAAACAGTTTAGATTTATTTAAATCTTGAATGTAAATATAAAATGCCATCATAAGTTTAGCCAAATTATCAGCTTAAGTTTTAAAATATGTTTGGCACTACCTATCTTGTAGATAATATCCTCAGTGTATTGATATTGCCCCAAGTGGGGCAAAATTATTGAATCTTGCCCTTCTCACTATAAAAGAAGAAACTCTAACCCTAACCCTAACACTAGCGCTGCTTTTGCATGCCTGAGACAGTATATTCCACACTTGAAAATACTTCTCCAGGTCATATGCCCAATGATAAGTTATCTAGTGGATTCTGAAAGTGGAAAGTGCTCAGACTGTGATATAAGCACCTCTGCCATGTGGGAATATTGACTTGGGAGACTATAGCTTTAGAGGTATCAGTAACTGGAAAAAATGCTGCCTTAGGTCATGGCAAGTCCCAGGAGAAGCAAACATTGGCTTTTGAGGTTCTGAAGCAAAGCCAGACCATCTATAACAGAGAATCACATACTATACATTCTTTATTATGTTCTTTTAATTTAAAGAACACTGTATATTTTTTTCTTATTTATGCTATATTAGGGAAAGATTTTTATAGTTTTTTTTCTATCTAAATAGTCTTGGTGTTTCCTGTAAGTTGTTTTTTGTTCCCCATTTTTTATTTATTTAATTTTTCACAAGCTGTTTCTAAAAAACGCGTTAATTATTCATATGTGTTCATGATTAAGAATGGAGGATTGATACATACTTTTGAAAACTTAAAGTATATGGGTTGGGCTTGTTGACTTTGAGTTTTGCTGGTGAGGGATTTCAGTTGATTGCTTTTGGGTTCACACGAATATATGCAGCCAGTACCTAACTGTTAACTGTTTGCATATGAGTTTTCCAGAAAAGAACCTTCTAGCCTCCTTTTCAAAGTGCTCTGGATGGTAGATGGAAGACAAGTGTTCAGGTTTCTTCATTCAGTAGTGTTAATTCACTTTATCTCCCAATTTTTATTAAACTGCTCATGCCCTCAACTCTCTTGATATTCATCAGTTTAAACACTGTCCATTTTACCTCTCTAGAGAATAAGTCTCCAGATTTCTTTCTGTATGAAAGAGAGATATCTGTGCTGCAGTCTAGATTTAGACAGGGTATCTAAGTAGCTAACTGTTTCTCTTATTTTTATTGAATCCTCCTTATTTTACGTGTATACTTTTTACTTCCCATTGAACTGGAACCCAATACTCCCAGTTCTTAGGATTTTTAAAGAATTCTGTCAATTGAATTGATTTGTCCTCAGCTTTCTCCACACATGTATTACATCCAGCTCTCTTGGGGTTGAAAGTCAGATACCAGATTCTCAAATACTTCCATACTTTTCTTCCTTTCTGTTTTTTTTTTTTCAGTCTCCTACAGTTTTATAGATTTAGTGGGTGTTTTGGGTTATAAAAATAGATTCAATATTTAATCTAATAGTCTCTCTACAGATTAGAACATACTTCATTGTGCAAATATGTCATTATTTAGCCAGCTTCAGAGTATCAAATCATTTATTGTTATTATTAATAAAGATTGCATAAAAAATCTATATACATTTGTTTTAATTTTTATAATTAATTCCCTAAAAGAAAATAATTGTGATAAATATTGTTATAATTTTTAAGATTTTTTTTTTATGCATATCATCTGATGACTTCCCAAATAATTTAACCTGTTCAGTCTCCTACCTCGCTTTCATCCTATTTCCTGTCCTCAAATACTTGTGGTTCTTGACTGTGTGGTCAGCTTTGAAGTTGAACCCGTCTATTCCCCCTCCCTGGTTGTTCCCTTAATTGGGCATACAGGAGGCATGAGAGTTGAAGAGGGATACCGTTTTAGTTTTCTACCACTTCTGTAACACATTACTGTACGTTTAACAGCTGAAAATATCTCAAATTTACTTTTCAGAAACCTGTAAGTCAAAATCCAGAGATTTAGGAGCTTTCTAGGCTCTGAGTCTCACAATTCAATGTCAGCAGGCCTGTGTCTCTTTCTGGAACCTCAAGGGTCCCCAATCTGTTCCCAAGCTCCTTTGTATTGTTGGAGGAAGTCAGTACCCATCAACCAGAGGACTGAGATCCCTGACATTTGTTGGCTGTTTGGCCGAGGGTCATTCTGACTTCTAGATGCCCCCCGGTCTGTGGCTTGTGGAACCCTTTCTCCATCTCTGTGCCATCAACAGTGGATCTACCTCTTCTCACACCTTGAACCTCCCAGATTCTACTTCCGCTGCATCTCTCCTGCCTCTTCTTCATCTCTCTGATTGGCTCTGCTGCTTTCTCTTCCCTTTTAATGGCCCATGGCATCACATTGGAGTCACCAGCTAACACAGGATAATTTTGCTACTGTAAGATCAGGTGATTAGTAAGTAACCTTAACTCCATCTCCCCAGTCCATTCACAACATGTTGCTTTAATATTTGATTGAATATCAAGGGCACAGAAATCTTGGGGAATAATTTTTGATAACTCTGCCCATGACAAGATCCTACCCACTCAGCATTTGGAGGTGCCTCAGCAGCTGCCCTTCTTGATGCCATGCTTCCCTTTGCTTTATTACTGGCCCCTGTTACTGGCACTGGTCTCCCAGGCAGAAGCCCTCCCTTTCTTGGCACAACCTTGCATGCACGCCCCTCCAAGTTGTTCTCTGACTCAGCGTGCATGGATGTGTAAACCTTTCGGCTAATGCTACCCCTGTAAGTCGGTTAATCACCCCAAAGTTCCCCTGGATTGTCCTCTGCTTCTATATTCCACCATTTTAATCATGTTATAGGTCAGTGTTTCTTCTCTTAAACAGTGATGTCCATTTTAAATAGGAGCCTACCTTATTTACTTGCTTATGGAGTGATCATGGTTTTTGATGCTCCCAAATCTCTTTTCTCATATTTGGTGTGGCTGTTATTATATATGCATGTTTTTTCTATAAATTACAGAAACATAATATAGAGTTAGATACAGCAATTAGGTACACCATATATCATCTAGAAATAAAAGTTTGATCTATAAGAAGCTATTACAAAATTATACTGTGAATTATGATATTTCTCATATGTTATGAAATATGTACATATACATATATACATGTATAATATGTACGAGCAATGTTTCCATTTTACAGCATGTTAAAATAACAAAAATAAACAATTAATGAACTATGTTATGATTGCCACCTTCTGTTTTAGGATGCCTTTTTATATTTTATAGAGAGTAGTGATTAGTTCTAAAGGACCCCAAATGCACACATGTATGTGTGTGTTTATACAGATATATTAAGTTTTAGATAAAATATACATAGAAGTTATAATATTTTATTTCTACAGCCAAGCAGGTTTTTATAGATAGATGTGTATTTGAGTCTAAATGGGTTTAGGAACATTTGGACTTGAAATGGAGTCATTGCTATTCCTTCTCTGCTTGCAGTCCAGCCTAGGTCAACGAAGACATCTGGTGTTTAACGTTTGGCAGCTGCTCAATAGGCTATGACATATGAAATAGTTTGGTGGTCTGACTTCACTTTTCATTGAATCATTGTCAGGTAGTGATTAGTGGCTTATGAGGAACTTGGCAAACAGGAAGGGATGTTCCATGTTGGAATTCTTTTCTAGCCATGTACACTCTGTTTTTATTATCAGCGATAAAGTATATTGGCAGGGAACTCTGTCTATGTCACCCTTTCCTACTGTTCAATAAATAAAAGACTTTCACTGCCAGTGCAGATTATATACTTCAAAAGGTTCAACTACTTAAAGAAAAAAACAAACACCTAATTTTGAAGTGCTCAGAATATATAAAACCACGCAGACGTTTTAGAAATGATCAATAATGTCATTTCTCTATTTTCATAAAAAAAAACAAAAACATTTTCTAGCTGAAACTCCAACAATAATTAAGCATTTAGTAAATATTTGCTGTTGGTTGATTGCTAACTGTTTTTACTAACATCAAATCATTTTCTATTTTAATAAAAATAATTGTTCCAATTGCACATACAGTCAGAAGCTTGGTGTGTGCAAAGTAATGATTTGGTACACATATATATTGCCAAATGATCATCACGATAAGGTTTGTTGCCACCTCTATAATATCACATAACTACAATTTTTTGGTGTGTGTGGTGAGAACATTTAAGATTTATTCTCTTAACTAGTTTCAAATATGTAATATAGCATTGTTAGCTATAGTCATCATACTGTATATTAGAGCTCCACATATATTCATATTATAAGTGAAACATTGTACCCTCTAACCAATGTCTCCCCATCCCCCTACCCCATAGCCCCAGACAACCACCATTCTATTCTCTGTTTCCATGAGTACGACTTTTTAAAAGATTCCACCTATAAGAGAGATCATATGGTATCTGTCTTTCTCTGTTTGACCTATTTCACTTAGCATAATGCCTTCAAGGCCCACCCATATTGTTGCAAATGGTTGCATCTATCTTTTTATTGCTGAATAATAATAATCATTTCCCTTATCCATTCGTCTGTTGATGGGCACTTAGATTGTTTTCATCTCTTCACTATTGTGAGTAATGTTGTAATGTACATGGCAGTGCAGAATAAGGATGATTTCAAATGTACATACAGGAAATTGTACCCTCTACAACCAGAAATCATGGTTAAAGTCATTTTTTTGTAAAATAGTGTCTGATCTTGAGCAAGCTAACTATATCATTTTTGAGTTTGTTATTTTCGCAGAAGAAATCATTAATTTAAAAAATCTATACTATCATAAATACTTCTGTGAAATAACATTGCATGGTATCTGGTACATAAATATCTCACTGTCTTTTTTCAGCAAATAATTATTAACTGTATACTACCACAGCAAGCCCATCATTCGCTATGGATCCAAGAAATGGGATAGTGTGTATTTTTCCTCAGAAGCCTACAGTCAAGATCAGTGGTGTTATAGTGGAATATATTTTTTGCCAAATAGTTGGCAGGACTATCTCTTATGTCACTGGTACAGAATACTGAACTTTCTAGCTCCATTTTGATACACAGATTAGGTCCTCTCTGATTTGGTCTATATGTTATACAGTCACCTCTGACATGTAATATGCTAGCAAGCCTAAGCAAATTGGGATTATTTATTATGCAAATATACAACCACATTATGCTTCAGAATATTTTAAAATAATACATCTACCATAAACCTAAGTGAATTCAGATTTGTATTATTTTGTTTAATTGCATTTCACTAAGATAACATTCATAAAGTGACAAACTATTTTTCCAAGGAAAAGTGCTCATAAATACAGTAAGTCAAACAGAAGCATACATAAAAAATAGATTTGACTTTTTATTTTTCTTGAAACAGTAATAACATAACAAATAAAATTAATAAAGGTCTAATAAAATTGGAAAAAACAACATGAAAGAGTTTAGAATTGCAATAACCTATTAAATACAGATTCTCATATAGATTTATATCATTAAGGATGGAAGCATATCCTTAGTCTGAATGTAGCTTGAGATAACACTGGTAGGTTTAAACCATCATTATTAGCAACACACTTATAAATTGTGTCCAACGTATGAAGAACAAATGCTGCAATTACTTTTCAGCAAGCCAGTCTGTGTTTAACACAACATTCTGTAAAAATACCCTTAATGGTAAAGATGTAGTAGATGGTTCTTCTAAATTGTTTTCTTTAAATTCTAGCGCCCCGCACCTTCCAGTAACACGTGTTCTTCCAGCCATGGTAAAATAGCTCAAATAGAACATACAAAACAATGTGGGATGGAAATCAAGTGCATTCTGTCATCAGAAATACTGTCAGAGGATGGTTGGAAAACATTGCTGAAGATCCGAAAACAAACACACTTTAAAACATATTTCAACGTGGGGACAGATTGCTGTAAAATTAGATGACAGTGCACGGGTTTCTACTGGGGCTTATATTGTGGTTTTCACAACATTCTGTTTCAAATTAAATGTATACAAAAATACTATTTTTTGAACCACTGAAGAAAGATATACCAGACCAATATAATTGAGTTCATATCTTTAAAAAAAACATATATTAAAAAAAAAACTACATATTTTTTACCACTGATGGACTAGCTATTTTTCTAGTCTTAAAATTTTGGGGAATAAAAGGTGATTGAGTTAGCAGAACAATGAAAATAAACTGATTCTTTAAACAAGAATTGATTCACTGCCTCCTATATACCACCTTTCAAGAAACATGAAGCCTGGAGACATGGCAGTGAACAAAGGAGACTGAAATTCCTGCCTCCATGGGACTTTTCTGGTAGGGGAGACTGAAAGTATGCTGATTAATCAAGTCTAGCGTAATCAAAGTAAAGAAATCAATGAGTGCCACAGAGAAAAAATTAAGCAGGAACAGGGGATAGGGAGTGCTAATGGGGGTGAGGACAGGTGTATATTATTATATAAATTGTGGTTTTCAAATGAATTTTGAGAATGCGACACTTGAGCCAGGACCAAAAAGAAGTGCGGAGACTAATCCTGCATGAATGGCTACTTGCCAGAAAGAGAGAATAGCAAGTTCAAAGGCCGAGGCTGTCCTGGGCAGGGCGTGTGCAAATGACAGCAAGGAGGTCAGAGCAGCCTTCGAAAACTCTGGGAAAAGAGATGCCATTGGAGGGGACCTTGGAGTCCTGAGCATAGTATGCCTTCTCCAAACTGTGATTTTGCAGAGTGAGACAGAGTCATCGTCTGAAGGGTGCTTCTCTTGAGCAGAAGAGAAGCATCATCTGACTCAATTTATCAAAGGATCACTCTAGCTATATTGTTGAGAACAGACTTTGATGGGAAAAGATGGGAAGTAGTTAGAAGTAATCCACACAAGAGATAATTCTAGCTTGGCCCACAGCAATAGAGGCAAAAATGATAAATGATAACATACTAGATTATGGATTTGTTTTGGCAGCATTTTCTTACTGATTATAGTTGATAAGATAGTGAAAGAAGTCAATGTATATATATATATATATATATATATATATATATATATATATATATAATATATTATATATAATATATATATGTGTGTGTGTGTATGAGTACATAGATGAATATATATGTGTGTATATGTACATATATATAAGTATATATATTTTATAATATATATATATATATTTTTTTTAAGAAAATCCAGGCAAGCTAGTATAGCAAAGGAGCACCCAAATTGTTATAAATATAATGTACCTCATTTATAAGAGAACATCTTTCAGCATGGAGTATATGTTCTACTTTTTTTAATGGAATATGAAGTTGGTACAGATTTTTTTACATAAATTTCACTGGCTATATTATGGGAAATGATTTAAGATAGTGGATTTATGCAAAGGTTAACTATCCATGCATTCCATGTTTCTTTCGCACAAAGATCCAAACTTACTTATTTTTGAAAGTATGTCAGTGAATTATACATTACCCACACTTTTGGGGAAAAATGCATTAATCTGTCTCTTCAAAGTGAAATGATGATTCACAATTAATGAATGTCACTACTTTTGTCATTCCTCCTATAGACAGCACATTTTGAAAATTAATGTTTCAATATTCCTATTGTTAATGTAATTTTGCTGTTGGAACCAAGGCTACTATATCACCTATTAAAACTCTTCCCATATTAAAAAAAAAGAGAATGTCTTAATTCAACATGTGTATGAATGCACCCTCATTTGTGTATTAAGCACAAATGATTAATATCAGAGAAAGTAAAAATGTATGTGCTGAATTAGAGTAAACATTTTACCAAATTGTTTGATACAATTGGAAAACAAGAATTGTGTTTCATTTTTTAAACCTGAGACAAGGGTGCACCTTTTTAATTTGGTGCATATGTAATCTTAGTAAGGTATCTATTTTAGCTATTGAAATAAAATACCAAGATACAGCACTCTGCTCCCACTTTGCATAAGGATTATATACAAATTTGAAATCCCTGTAGCCTATCTTCAGGGTGGCACCATAGCCAAGATCTCTAATTGGTCCTGGGTCCAGCTTTGAATTCAGGGGGTTCTGGCTGTCTCAATGGGACATCTAGAATAGTGTCATGTTTGCCTTAATGTCAAAGTCAAACAGTCTGTGCTCAGAATACCTAATAGGATGTGATTTGAAATGTTTGTAGTCTTTTTGTGCCTCCTTTTTAATAAATATTGTAATGTGTCAGGGGAAAAAAAGTGCAGTGCTCTATAACCAGACATTTAAAATATGGACTGTAAGGCAATGTTACATCAAGATTTACAAAAACAATAAATTATATCATAGAATTATTTATTATTGCTAATAAATCAGAAAAATCCATAATTTAAATAATTTCATATTTATCTCATTATTTTACCTTGTGCTTTGGCATTTGTTTATCGTGCTCATAACATATTGCTACAGTAGTACATGTGTATAATTTTATAAATAGATGTGTTGGAAATACACAAAGCATTTTTAATGATGGGATGTACAACACAACCGTTTGAAGAGCAGTAATCTAGAGGACGATACACACAGGCAAATAGATGATTTTCTTACAGAGGACACTAGTGCATGTGAGTTTGTGATGAATCTACCTGTTTGTGGGGAGTGTGTGTGTGTGTATGAGATGATGAATAGATGCTTTTTAAAATTATTTGTTTACATATCAGAGAAAACAACTACATCTAATAAAATTTAATTCTACATAATTAACGTCAGTTCCATGTGTATTGGTTAGGATCCTACTTTGTGATTGACATTGGCTTAAATGCTCTTCTTTTTCCTCATAAACAAATGTTCTCAGTACAGGTAGTAAAAAGTAGTGTAATCTCACATCTTTGTCTATGTGATGGCCAAAATGCCCTAGTCAGTATTATTGGTAAATTCTAAGGACTCTAGTTTTGCTCACACCTCTTAATGCTCATTTACACAGCAGGTTGTAAAGTAGGAGCTGGCGGTGACAATTAGTATTAGTAAAAGTAATAATAATAGCAATGAAAAAGCACAGTTATTGTGTGCCATTATGTGATAACTCCTGTTTCAATAATTTTGTATGTTTTTTTACTAGCTTATTTACTTCTGCAACTCTAAGATATAATGTTGATCTTATGTTGTAGATGAAGAGACTAAAGAACAGAGAGATCAAGTTACTTGCCTAAAGTCACACAGCATGAAGAGTCACTATGTGAACTCCAACTGTAGGTAAGTGTGGATTTCTGTGTGTATTTCACTTTGCAAAAACCCGTATGACACCTCTACACTTTTATGTCCCTGATGACAATATTTCTTATTTTCAATGCACCTTGGTTAACTTTTCATAATTTCCTTTAATTGTGTTGCTTAAATACTTTAAATGCTCAAGCCCAACTCCACTTCCACTTGAGATTTTGATGAAGTGTAGCCATAGCCTGGAGGTACTTTTTGTCCTGTGTTGTTTCTAGTTTAACTGCTCTGGTAGCACCAATGTTGGCTTTGGGCTGTGCTTCCATGGTGTTAATGACTGGTGTAATTGCTTTTTAAAGAAACATTGCTACTTGGAATAATTGCAAAGAGTACCTTTGAGATAGAATTTGCAGAATGAGAAGGGTGGTGAAAAGCTATTATGCACAAACTCATTTCCCAAAACCTCAAGCTTTGATCTAATATTAGGCCCTGAAGCAAATTGTCCTGATGCATATTTTTAGTAGAGGTCAATGATTCTGTTAGTAGAGGTTAAGGATTCCTTCAGTAACTTTTATTGAAAAGTAGATAATACGCCTTTAGTCATTCATCTACCTGCAGTTGTTCAATTAAAATAAGGGTGTTTTGTGTTTTATCCATATCAACTAACTATATTCAAGAAAAATGTTTATACTTACAAAGTATAAAATTTTACTCTTAAAATGATCAGTTTATCCACATTTAAACATAATCTCCTGAACCACTGACAGCAGGAATGTGATTTTTTTCTCCATGATTCCAAAGAAAGGCATTCCAACAATATTAACTTATATCGAAATGCACATTTCTTTTAAGAATCAACTATCGTAGCTCCCAACAAAATGGCTAGTCTTTGTATGGCTAGTCAACAAAATATGTTGAATGATTTATCTTATATTAAACCACCATAAATGTTAGCATCTATTTCTATATGTTCTATCATATGACATTGATCTGTTAATGAATTCTTATGTCCAAACCATTTTAATTGCTCTAAACCCACAATATATTTTAGCACCTTGAATTGGGACTAATTCATTCTTCCTCTTCTTTTCAAAAATCCCTGTCTACTCTTTTTTTTTTTTTTTAAAGATTTTTATTGGGTAGTTGGGGGATGGGAACAGCGCTGGGGAATTGGGGGAAGGGGAACAGACAAGTTTCTGTCCTTTTTGTTCTTCAGTCTAGTTGTGGAGGACGTTGCTTCACTGGCCCAAGTTGGCACCATCGTTGCACTCTTCCCGGGCGAGGCAGATCAGTCTCTGGCTTCTGGACAGCTGCTCACTGTGGCTGCTGGCCACTCATGCTGGCTGCTGGCTACACCATGGCCAGTGACTCAAGGCAGCCCAGCTCCAGGTTGAGCTGTTGTTCAGCATCTTAGCTGTAGAGGGCAGTGTCACTGGCCCTCATATGTGGGATCCGAACTGGGGCCCTCTGGCGTCCCAAGCCAGCTCTTAACCAACGCACCACTCGGCTGGCCCCCCTGTCTACTCTTGAATGCTTAATTTTCACATTTATTTTTCACTACCTTTCCTTTCCCATAAATACATCTTCTGTAAAAAAAGCGAATAAAACCTCACAATCACATCTTTTTTTCTAAGATTACCTTCCATTTAACATTACATATTTAACATTACATATTTAGTGAGAGAGAAAGAGAGGAGAGAGAGAGAAGCAAATTTAGTACTTGATTTCCCCCCTAAGTAAGATATGTTTCTATTTTCATTTATTTAGTATATTCTTTCTTCTGTATCTTTATTATATTGTTTCTTCAATATCATGTGTATGCCTCTCAGAAGGTGCGTCCCACATTTGCCCAGATCAGACCACTCCTTAGTGTATTTTGCTTCCCCCCATATTTAGTATCAATGGCCAAAAGAGCCCGAGCCTCCATCACTTGGCTCCAGGTAATTGGGGCACACTAGGCTCAGACTGAAATTTTGAAACGTGGTGCACCCAAAGATACACTGCTAAGAAGCGTCTTGCAGCAGGGCGGTGTCCTGTAGCAGTGCCACCTGCCTCTTGGCCTCCCTGTAGCTCCTGCCTCTTATCCAAGCCAGGCGATTCAGTCTCCTGTCCCTATACCAGCACACTTCCAGTCACCTCCAATATAACCTCTCCCTATTTGCTTGTGATGGCCAGTGGCAGTTCCTGCAACAAGCAATCTGTATATGTGCCAGAGAATGTTCTAGGCCTCAGGCTAGATAAGGGCAATAGTCAGTGGTGTTCTCTTAGCTGGATCAGCCAAAAAAGTACTCTCTGGGGGCCTACATTTCATCAGGGACCTGAGCAAGTTGATTCAGCCATGGAATGTACGGAAGACAACCATCTGGCCAATCGAGAGGCCAGCTCTCCCCTGGGTGGGGAGGAAGGCTTCAGGATATAACATGGACTTTCTCCCAGAAATGATCACATGGAGCCATTCCTCCCATGGAGAAAATGCTGTTGCCTGTTAACCAAGGAGCAGAGGTAGGATGGCACCTTTCATGACAAATATTCAGATTATCAGGGAAAATAATGTTCTCATCAGCGTAATAGGCTCTGCATGTGTAGGACCTTCTCCCCCTAAGAAAATGAATGGTTCCAGAACATGAGAAGCTGACTCTACCAGGCCACTCGAAGCTCTTTAATTGGAAAACAGGCAAAAATGGGATGAGTATTTTGGTGGATATAAGTGTTCCTGCGGATCAAGCAGGTGATTCTGGAGACTGGGCAGGGGAACCTCCTGTTATTATTGGTATGTTCAACACACACTATAGCGACACACGTGCACCGCTAAGAGGCTTTCCCACCTCAACACCAATCCTCAGAAAAGAAAGTATGGCTCACCCTGATGGGCGAAGGGCTCTTATCAGCTTATCAGCAGAGTCGCAGACTAGATGAATGGGTAGTGGAATCATACACAAACATTATGCCATTTCCCAATTGCAGAAAAAGAAATTTAATGTTGTATGATTCCGTGTTTCTTTCTTTTTTTTTAAATCCCTTCTCCTGGACAATCGTACGTTAAATGTGGTAGTAGTGGTAAATTTTGTCATTGGCCCACTTGTGGAATAATTGAAACAAGAGCAGAACAAAATGAGAAGTGGAATGGTATCCTCCCAGACATAATGGTATTGGACATGTGCAGTAGTGAAGGGATTTAAGGTTGTCTGTCCTTGGGGATGTGGGGACTCCTCTGTTTTTGTGTGTTGCTTGTTTTGTTTTGTTTTAATTGAAAGAGTTGCATTAGGTATGCAGAAAAATCTTTCTAACTATGGAAAGGGGGATGAGGGAGCTAACAAGGCCCTCAGTATGTTTGGTTCTTTATCCTCCACCATCCACTCTCTAATTTTCAGAGGTGACCAACTCTGTGTGGCCTGATGGGAGGCCTTGCTCTGTCTTTCGTAATGGAAGTTGAGTCTCTCGCATATCTTTGTCAGCTTCATAGAAAATCGAGCACCTGCCCCCTGTCCAAACAGAAACTGCTGCCTTATGTTTTAAAGTTTGTGCTAGCAGTGCAACTGGGAAAAAACAGTAAAAATGTGTTTTTGCAATTGTGGCAATAAAGGTAACCAGTGGTGGTAACCTTGTCCAACAGAGGCAGCTGCAGTGTTGACTGTTGGCCCCGACGCCCTTGCCTGACGATTTATGTTAGAGATCCTTGTGTGTTTTATTCTTTGGTCCAACAAAATTGTTTTAGTTTCTGACTTTTTGCCTAGGCAAAGTCTGGCAACATTTAATACTATTTATAAGACCCTGGCAACTGTCCAGTAAGGCTCCTTTTTATTTAAGTTAGACTCAATGCATTTATCGCCCTTGAAACCAGCATTTCTAAGTACTCTGGTATTTAATCAAAAGAACCTGGATTTGAAGTTATAGTCATGTAGTACGGTATATTATGTTTGGGTTTATATCTGCTTTTCGTTCTTTTTTTTTAAACTTTTTGGTTATTATACTAAAGAGGAATATTATCTTCCATTAAATGTTCTAACTCATACTTTTATAACTACACTGTAATTATTTATCTACTCAGATTGTCTGTTTTGTCTATTCATTTTGTAACAAGCCACCATAAAAAGGATCTTATTATTTCAAACATTTCAGTACATTCTTTGAAGTATTTTAAATATTCAATGACATCACCTAAAACAACAACAACAAAAATTGCTTCTTACTTTGTCTTTAACTAATTGATTGGATACTTTTAGAATACTGATAAATATTAATGTCTATAATGGACAATACTGTGTTCTGAAAATTCATGCTCCTGATCTTTCAACATTATGCGTGTTGCTGGCTTTTACCTCATGATATATATTTTCATTTACATCAAGAACTAACATTTCCAGCCTATGTTATTAAAAGGTTTTATCAGAAGTGCATGCTGTATTTTATCAAATGACTTTTGGGCACTTGAGGTGATCATATTTTTGTCCCCATTGACTTTCTAATGGTGAATTTTCATAAAGATGTTCTGACATGTGAGTTACTACTGAATTCCTGGAACAAAGTTCATTTGATTCCATCAGTTATTATTCTAGTAATGTGTGTCTGGAATTTATTTAATTATATTTGATTTCAAAACAGTTTGTGATCTCGATATATAGGACTGAATAGTAGTTTCCATTTTATTGTGTAGTGTTTTTATGAGTTTCCATCAAACCGGCTCTGTGTTCATGAAAAATATAAATGGCAAAGCCTTGAAGGTGTGTTAGAATTAACTTGTAAATTATTTCAGACATGGTGGTGTTTGTGCATGTGTGTGGGTGCGTATATGGGTAGGGAGAGAGAAAAGTTTGAAGAGCACACGCGATAGCTTGTTTCCTCTTTCTTGATTCCTCCAAATGCTATTAGAATCCTTCTCCATGCTTCTGGTTGAATAATTGAAATTATATTTTTCTTAAAAATCATCATTTTACTCTATTCTCATATCAATTTGAATACAACAGTTATTCTCTTATAATTTTTAAAATATCACATTTGTATGTAGTTAACATTTTAATTCACTTTTCATTTTTACCAAAGTTTTATATTGATTTTTCTTGATTAATTTATCAAACAGTTTGTTTTGTTGGCTTTTATTTAAAAACATACTCAGACTTATTTGAATATTTTGTTTCACTAAATTCTGCTTTTTCTTTTCTTTCATTTTATTTATTTTTTTTTGCTTTCTTGTTTTTACAAATTTTTGAAAAATATGCTTAAAACATTTATTTTATTTCTTGTTTTGTAGTATACCTATTAAAACTAGTTTTTCTCTTAATCATTGTATTACTTAGGGTTCCGCAAAGAACAGAGCCAATAGAGTGTGTGTGTGTGTGTGTGGGGGGGGGGGGGGTGGGAGGGGAGAGAGAGAGAGAGAGAGAGAGAGAGAGAGAGAGAGAGAAAGAGAGAGAGAGAGAGAGAGGATGGGCTCACACAGTGGAGGTTAACAAGTCTAAATTTGCTGAATGAGGAGATGGGTCAGCAGGGTGATAACCCACATTGAAGGCTGAAAATCTTGCTCTATAATGTGGGAAACAAACTCAGAAAGCGTTCCATAATAATATCCTAACACATGGCATATATATATATATATATATATATATATATATATATATATATATATATGATTGAATAACAAAGACATTTAAGCATTTTTGTTTTTATAGTTAAATTTATAAATTTATATATTATACTTAACACCTCTATGTCTTAGCTTATAGCTTTCTAATATTAATTATTATGCCCTTACTGCATGGTAAGGAAATTAGCACATTTATAATGTTCCCTATAAATTTTTCTCCTAGTACTCATTTCTGTTCATTGTTTTTTGTGACTGCAGATCTAGTAGTGGCTGAATAATTCATTTATCAGCATTAATTATTATGTATTTGAAATCATGCTTATTATAATGAGTAAAACTATGAAATTTCACTTCCTCACATCTTCCATCTCAGTAGTTTATTAATCTTAGTCAATTTTGTTATGTCCACTCTGTTGAGGTTCATTTTATTTAACATATATTTATGAAATGATTCCCATATAGTAGCAATATTCAACATAATTACTGTCCCAAGCACCTTAATTTTTCTCTTGGTTGCTGAACTTGGTCATCAATTTTTTCTTTAAGGAAAGAAAAACATGGATTTATAAAATATATATCTACTATTACTATTATTCTCCTAGTAGTTTCTTTCTCTGTGTCTTCAAAGGAAGAATTTCATGGTCATTTAGTCTTTTAACACTTACTTCCCATCCTAATGTCTCCTCAGCATAACACACACACTCACAGGTGCACACACACATTCATACACATACCATTGTCACTTGAATTTTTTGCCCCTATAAATATTCATTTGTGTACTTCAGTGTGCCTCTCATGAACATTCTTTTATTTCAGTTGTTCTGTTAATTTCTTCATTTTCATAAACACTAATTACATGCGTTTGGGTCTTTCCTTTTATGTCTTTCATATATGTCATTATTTTATAACTATAAACTTTGTGTAATTGTGTATTCCATTTTACTTATTGTTCTTAAGCCTATTCTCTATGTGCCTGCTTCTTTTTTATAGTAACAATATATTCTCCTTTATTTACCTCAAATATTTTTAATTTATGAAATTATTTTATTTTCCCTTCTATTACTACCTTTGCTATTTCAGTTCATGATTTTTTTCCCTCACATTTTATCATCTAATGTATTACTGTTTTGTCCTTTTATTTGAGCTCTTGTTTCTGTTTTATATTTTTTATATCATCATTTTACATTACATTTTTCTGTGTGCCTGTTCTTACCTCATTCCCTTAT
Organism: Hipposideros larvatus; assembly: GCA_031876335.1. NCBI lineage: Eukaryota > Metazoa > Chordata > Mammalia > Chiroptera > Hipposideridae > Hipposideros > Hipposideros larvatus. The sequence continues at coordinate 10,542,626 of CM063094.1, forward strand.
ATTATGTAAGCAGAAGCTCCTATATTCTCTTATTCACTCACCATTATTGAAGAATAGATTTTGGCATTGGAATGGGGGTAAAATAAAGGAGCACACTTATGACCTGAAATGCTAGGAAAATTGAACATAAGTTATTTTCTCAGAATTTCTTTTCAAAAGTGTTTCTTGCTACGCAATCTATCCTGATAATATATCTGTGATCATGGCTTCCAGTATTTGAAGTCATAATAAAGTCATAATTTTATATGCCCCTGAAAGGGAGTTTTTAGGAAAGTTATACACAGTTAATAAACAGATGGTTCCTAATAGAGATAATACAATGACCCAACATCCATTATGCCCAGGAGTTTCCAGTCCTGTAGGCACTCCCCTTCAGGCTTTCTTGGAAATAGCCAGACGTTAGCTTTGGGGAGGGTGTTGTGTTCTTCATTCTACGGTCAGGTTTTTTTGTTTTGTTTTGTTTTGTTTTGTTTTATACGCTATGCCAAGTTACTATTTTAGTTTTAATTGACTTTCTAAATTTATTTTTATTTTCCCTATTAAAAAAAATGGTTTGGGACATACAAAACATCACCTTCCTATAGTTTTGGTGTCTGAAGAACTTTTTGTTGTTTTGGACCATCCTATATCTGTCACCAGTGCTGCACTGTGTCACAATTAACTTGAAAGACCTAGTTCATCTGGCTCTGTTCGTTATTGTCAGAATTTGAGGGGAATTGATGCTAAACACTTCTTACAAATAGGTAGAAATATATGTGTTCAAATAAACATGTGTATATATTTTTTAATTGAGAGGGAAATTCCACAGAATTGACCAGCACACAGACTCGCCTGCAGGACGGGTTTCTTCTCAGGCTTCTCTCCTTGGCTTGAAGGCAGCCGCCCTCTTCCTCTCTTCATGCGGTTGTTCTGAGCATGCGTGCTGTGGGTGTCTCTCTGTATGTCCTAATATCATCTTCTCATAGGAAAATCATCATAGTGGATTAAGGCCCACCCTAATAACCCCATTTTAACTTAATTATCTCCTAAACAGTCTTATCTCCAAATACTATCATATCTGAGGTATTGGGTATTAGTTTCAACATGTGAATTTGGGGGGTGGGGAGGACACAATTGAGTACATAACAGTGTAGATGATATATTTTTAGGGAACATCCTTAAAATCAGCATCTGTGGAAGGGAGGAGAAGGAGCGGAGCTGGGCAGATACTAGGAGGTGCTGCACCGCAGGCCTGATGGCAGCCTTGCTTGAACTTCCTCATGAGTAGTGTTGGCACTTTCATGCTTCACCTATCAGAGTTGTGTTTTTGGTAAGTGACCAGCCTTTATTATCCAATTTGATCAGTCTTGAGGTGTGTGGACCTCAAGAATTGCATTACGACCTGCTGCTGAGACGTTCTCTGAAGGGGGTAAGAGCTGGAGGCTGTCTACTGACAATGTTCCCAGCAACTGAGGCAACAAGTCTCACCTTGAAGCAAAATATAGGTGGTGTGTCACCCTATGCATCACGATACTTCTTCCACTGAGCTCATCCTCATTTCTTTAACCAGGTTATATTTACAAGTGGAATTTTCCATAATAGAGTCAAATATATGAAAAAGTTGACTGATAATTTAAAAAAATACTTAATTTTCTTACTTTTTTTTTAAAGATTTTATTGGGGAGTTGGGGGAGGGAACAGCATTGAGAAATCTGGGAAGGGAAACAGCCAGGCTGCTGTCCTTTTCTTCTTCAGTCTAGTCGTGGAGGACGTCACTTCACTGGCCCATGTTGGTATTATCATTGTGCTCTTCCCTGGTGAGGCAGATCAGTTGCTAGCCACTGGACAGCCATTCTTGGCAGCTCACACTGGCTGCCGCCCACTCACGTTAGCTCACAGCAGCCCACTGCAGCCCCACTGCAGCCCATGCCATCGCTGGCGACTCACGGCAGCCCAGTTCCAGGTCGAGCTGTTGTTCACCATCTTAGCTGTAGAGGGCGCAGGGTCACTGGCCCATGTGGGATTCAAACCAGCGGTCCTGCTTCTCAGAGCCTGCGCTCCCAAGCCAACTCTTAACCAACGAGCCACTTGACCAGCCCACTAACTCCCTTACTTTTAACTGGTGGGGAGAAAGAATAAAAATATCAGGGTATTTCAGGTCATTAGATAATATAATGGAAATGTAATTTATTAAAAAATATTTGTCTAAAAAGTGCATCAATATTATTTACAAACACATTTCTAGCATGTCAATAGTATTGGTACTTCAGAATCAAAATCAAGATTTAACAACAACAACAAAAAAAATTTATCAGGTAATCTTATTAGAGGTAAAGAATTTTTGGCCATTACACATTAACCTCGAATTCTGAACTAGAGTCTCAAATAGCATGAAGAATTTGTTTTCATATCCCCTTAAATCATTTCTTATTATCTCTTGGCAGTTCTTGCAATACCAATTGGCATTGAGTTCTCAATTCTGAAAACAGCAGGGACCTTGCTTGGAATTTCCAGCACATAATTAATAGGTCAGTTATAAACACAAAGCAGACTCAGTTTGTATTATCTAACGACAGTTTGGAGTGGCAGGTGTTTTACTACTTCCGAACATCGCTAATCATACTTGGCTTGATGCTATAGTGCCTGAAACTACGTATAATGACAAATCCTGTTGTGAAAATGCCATGGTGACATTAGAAGGCAAAGGCATATTTACTAAGACAGCAGAAAACAGTGAAAAAAAATCAGTGTATTTATAAATAATTTTCCTAGTCTATGATTTTATAGCAAGATGAGCAAACTGGGAAGCTCCAAAGAAAAATTTATTCTCCTATCCTATAATTAATAGAGAAAATAGTTAAATTACCTCTTTCAATGTCAGATGTCTAATGATGCACATTTTGAATTACGGAGGATAAGGCAGCATGCTCAGTTTCACTGTAATAAATTGAGTGCTCAGTGGTGGAGAATTTGATTAGTGTGGTCATGAGTAGATGTACTATATACTGTCAAGCTTTGAGATTCCTCGGGCTATTCATTTTCTCATATGAATTCTTTCTTTAGTTTCTCTCTTTAAATTTAATCCATTCATTTATCAATGACATCTTCATTTCATGTTTAACCTACTTTTTAGAAATATATTGTTGGAAAGATCGCTGTAGGATATCCCCCCAAACAAATTCTAATTAGAGAAGCTATCAAAAGTTTATAGTTATAGGTATGTGTATGATGTGTTACTCAGTAAGTAGAATGTAACATTTATTGTCATGATAATTTATATAAAGCTTAGATGTAAAATATTTGGTGGTTCTGTCTATATAGTTAAAGTTATTACAAACATGGATTTGAATTCTTTCAAAGCAAGGGACAGATAACATTTGGTTCAGGTCAACTCTCATAAATATAAATGTGGAGCTTAACTATACTTGATAAATCACTTATGGTTTGTGGACATATTCACTAGGGTTGGGTTAGACATAATAGTGATAACGTTACACCAACTTCACAAACTGAAAATATTACAACCAATATCTTTGCAAAGTAGCAATGCAGAACCCATTGGTTGTGTTTATTGTGGGTAAGTTAAGACATAGAAATGAATATAGAAATTATAATTTGAAAAATTATATAAATAACCACTAAAACATCATCCAATTGAAATTAGAGGTGTGAAATCATATACCATTTATATAAAAATTAAAAGCATTCCCCATAACCAAGAAGAAACTTGGCATTGAACTGTGATCCTGATTAAGTAAATTATCCTCTGGCAACATAAATTTTAAATAAAAACACAAAGCCTGTGTAAATGTATTCTTACTTTTTCTATTAGAATGTTTTTCTACACCCTATGGTGTTCCTCTGTATGTGGGATACTTATTTCTTTAATGGCATCTTGTCCAGAAATGTGAAAAAAACTCAAGGCCAATTGGACTCTGCCATATGTACTTCAAAGGTTGAATAAAGAATCATCTTGCTTGCCTAATTTTTGTGTGAAATTGCAAGTGTTGAAAACTATACTATTTTGATTGAATGTTCTACACATTGTCTTGAGAATTTTCATTTTACTAACTGAGCAAGGATGAATGAGAGAGAGAGAAATATCACCTTTCCTAACATGGAACCAAATGATCAAAAGCATGGATTTGAGCAATAATAAAGAGCGATAGCTTCAGGTGTGTCTCAGACGTTAAACTTGACTGAAAAAATCACTCCCCTTGGGTTCCCACTTGGTTGCCAGAGACACTAATTCTCGGCTCAGAAGATTATCTCACACTCCAGCGGCTTCGCTGCCTCAATATAATCATCTGCTGTGATTTTTTTCTGCACTTCACAGCTACGCCGTAGGGAACAGAGTAGCCATGAAGAATAAAACGCTATAAAAGGCTGTGTCTGGCTTCATCATTATAGTTACTATTTAGATTTCAAAGAAATTTCTACATATTTTACTTTAAGCAGAATTCAAAAGGAACACAGTTTTGCAGTTAAGGGATTTCCCATCCTTATCCCAACTCGGTTCTCTCAAGATAAGTTAACTGCGTGTTGTATAGTCAGGTCAGGTATTGTGGATGAAGATGTCAAGTGACTTCTTGCTTCTTCAATGTTGACAAATATCATCTAATTAAGTGTAATAAAGGGGCTTGAGATGTATGCTCAAAGAACATGCAGGTATAATTCACCACAAAAGAATCTAAATTAATGCAGGTGAAGATATTCAAACAAATGCTTTACTATTATTCTCAAGTAAGTATAGTTCACCAATAATCAACTTTTTAAACAGATTTTGAAAAAAAAGCGTGTCTTAAGCACTTACATATTACATGATCGCTTTCTACCTACGGGTAACGGAAATAAATATGTTTAATTTCACTCTTTCTTGATCACTTTAATAATTTTATCAATATGCATGCAAACAACTGACTATACTACAAATTATAAGGTTATAGAAATTTCAGGAGAATCAACTAGAACTATAAGGAGTGATGAAACAATGCAGTTAAGTGCAACACACATGCTGTTTTTTGGACTCCTTTTATTATCTCATTAACCTACATTAGTATCTAAGGAATGTATAAACCTATTTGAAAGAAACTAAAATTTTAACAAAAGTAACAATAGAATAAATGAATGAATGAAGAAACCTACTAAGTTTGGTAATTGTTTTTTTCAATAAATTGGTTTGTTTCATATGCAGTATTGACTTATCATAGAGTAGTTTATATTATCCTCTTATTATCCTTTTAATGTCCATGAAATCAGTAGCAATAAAGCTGTTTTATTTCTGATAATGGTAATTTATGTGTGTTCTCTCTCTTTCTGTGCCTCTCTGTGTCTTTCTCTCTTTCCAGCTTTATTGAGATATAATTGAAAAAATTACATGGTATATATTTAACGTGTACAATGGGATTGTTTGATATACGTGTAGTTTCTGAAATGATTGTCACAGTCAGGGTGATTGACGCTTCACTTACTACCATTGTGTGTGTGTGTGTGTGTGTGTGTGTGTGTGTGTGTGTGTGTGTGTGGTGAAAACACTTAAAATCTATCTGAGCAAATTTCAAGTATATAATTCAGGATTATTAACTATAGTCACAGTCCTGTGCGTTAGATCCCCAGGAATTATTGATCTTACAAGTGCAGGCGTATCCATCTTACCAGTTAATACTTTGCCCTGCATCTCTCATTTCTGCCACCCTCTCCAGCTCCTGGCAACCTCCACAATACTTTCTGTTTCTATGAGTTTGAAATTTTTTTAAGGTTACACTTAGAAGCAAAATCGTACAGTATTTGTCTTTCTCTGTTTTATTTCTTTCATTTAGCACTATGTCCTCTTGGTTCTGATGTGTTCTTTATCCATTCATCTGTCAATAGGCACGTAGGTTGCTTCCATACTTTTGCTATTGTGAATAATACTGCAGTGAACATGGGGGTGAAAATACCCCTCTGAAACACTGATTTTGTTGCCTTCAGATATGCACACAATGTGGGATTGCTGGATTCTCTCCCTCTCTTTCTTGATTATGTGTGCATGTGCACATAGATAGAAGTTTGTCAATTTTAGTAGTTTTTTTAAAGAGCCAGCTTTTAATTAACTTTGTTGTTTTTGTCTATTGTTTCCTGTTTTCAATTTCATTGATTTATACTCTATTTTTTATGATTTATTTTCTTTTGTGTCTTTAGGATTAAATTGCTGTTTTTCCCCTCTAGTTTCCTAAGATGGGATCTTAGTTGTTTTGTGTTTTATCTTTCTTGTCTCTTGTGTATACATTTAATAGTGTAAATTTATGTCTCAGCACTACTTTAACGTAATTCAAAACTTTATTATAACTTTTTTTTTCAAAATACTTATTATTTCTCTTGAGACATATTCTTTGACCCTTGTGTTATTTAATGTTGTTTACTTTGTTGAATATTTGGTGTTTTTTAAATTTTTTTTTCTATCATCAATTTCTAGTTTCATTCTATTGTAGCCTAAGAACATACTTTGTATAATTTGTATTCTTTTATGTTTCAGGTGTATTATGTACCCAGAAATATGGCCAATATTTCAAAATTGTCTGTGTGAGTTAACAAAAATGTTTTCTGCTGTTTTTAGGTGGAGTGTACTATACATGTTGATTAGATCCAGTTGATTGATGATGCTACTCAGATCATCTCTATCTTTAGTACTTTTTGCCTGCTTGACTTACCAATTACTGAAAGAGGTTACTGAAGTCTCAAACTATATTATTTGATTTGCCTCTCTCTCCTTTTGGCTTTATCAACTTTGCCTTATGTGTCTTGTCACTCTGTTGTTATGTGCATATAGGTTTAAGATTGCTATGTTCTCCATCAGGATTGACCCCATTATCATTCTACAGTGTCCCTCCTTCCATCTGACCATCTTTCTTCGTCTGAAGTCTGCTTCTTTCTGGAATTAATATCTCTGTCTCAGCTTTCTTTGGGTTAGCAGGAGTTACATTACCGTCTTTGTAACTACTTAGTATTCATTACATTTTCCTTTGTTTCTCTCTCCTGCCTTCTTTTTTGTCATCTCTGGTTTTAATTGAGTATTTTATACCAATCTATTGTACATCCTTCTTTGTAATCTATTCAATTTTAAACATTGCATTTTACTTAACTATAAAAATCATTTTACAGTTCATATCATGAAGCCAGTTGTGTAGAGTGGTGAACAGTTTTATCCTCTTTACCACACACAACATGGATGTTTTTAAGGAGTCCTTTTAAATTTCTAGGCCTTAATATTATTTTTAAGGACAGCATGGCCATACCTTTTTCAAGAATGTTGAGTGCTGCAAATATAAAAACTGCCTGACACATTTTTGACATTTGGCAAGAAAAAAAAATAGTGCTTATTGTATAATCTTTACCAGAATAGTTAATCTATATATATTTTAATATTTCAAGGAGGCAGGTTTTCTAGAAGTTTATGCAGGGAGTATATTGACAATGCATCCCTGTATCTAGTTAAGGTAGGTTACACTTTTTGTTTTTCTCTGATAAAATCTCTAAAAAAAAAAAAAAAGTTAAAAATACCACTTTAATGGCCATTTTCAACAAATACATAGAAAACCTGACAGAAAACAGTGTTCAGATAAAGAGAGGAAGATTTCAGGCTTGTTCACACAGAATGCCATTCTATCAGATAGCAAATTGACAAAATGTGTATTTATTAAAATATAACTGGTAAATTTATGTATCAAAGGAAGATACTGAAATTGCTGAGAAGGTACTAAGAACTGGCAGAAGACTCTGTGCACATTAGGAGTATTCTAAGGCAAAGGTAGCCTGGGTAACCCAGAAAAGGACTGGAAAGTTGACATAACATCTGGAGAGATGAAATCTGAACTGAATAACAGATCTTGTAGCTGTACTTTTAAACAGCTTTTTACCTGAGTGGAAAGTAGTTCAAAGTAATTTTTTTATATAATTATAATTTTTAAAAGTTTGTTCTAAACCAAATGTAGTTCTCCTAAGGTTTTCATTAGTAATTCTCAAAAATCTTATATATTTTTTCATAAAATACCATAACTAAAAACATATCATTTATAGATTACTATACGACGCTGGGTTCATTTTCTCAAATGGCATCGCCATGATCATCTTCACCATCACTGTCCCCATCATCCTTATCATCAGTGATGTTTATATTGAGATCCAGTCACAAATTGGGTGCAGCCACAGGCAATCACCATTTTATAGAAAAAAATGATTTACTAGCAGTAGTTTCACATGGCTTAATCTAATTTTATCCTTATAGCATTCTGAGGTGGATAAGATTATTTCTATCACACATGAGAAAACTGAAGGCTTGAAAACTTTAAGCAACTTGGTCCATACATCAGAAATGGTGGAAACAGGGCCGATTTGACTCCAAAATCTAATTGCAGAAGGTGCCCACACCCTTGTGCAATGGGTTTCCCAGCCTGGTTTCTAAGGAGTTAAGCTTTTTGTTTGTTTTTGTTTTTAATAACAGAAAGGTGTTTAAAACAGAGAAATCAATATAGAGAGAGTTTATATAGACAGGTGGAAATAATCAGTTTTTAGCAATTACTAATTTTTATGTGAACATATTCTTAGCTTGTTTTCAAGTGTGAATTATAAAATGCCCACAATGTTAGTTAAAAGCAATGAAATTTAAGCATTTCTGCATTTCATTGGAGACTGTAAGAACATGCACTGAAAATGCAAATTTATATGTATGACGATGTTCTTAATTCTAAGTCAATAAAATCAAACTGTGAAAAGCATATATTGCAAATCTCCATACATATTCAACTGTCCTTCCTAAGGGTCTTAATTGAGCTAAAATAATCATTAGCTTTATATTTATTTTACTATATATATATATATATAGATATAGATATAGATATGTTTAAGTGTTGCAAATATTACTTAATATTAAAATTATTACTTTTACTTAAAAGAAGACAATGTGACAATACTCAAAGTAGAATTAGTGGTAATACACAAATGTGTGTCCTGAATTTTTAAATGCAGTAATTTATTTTTAAATGTGCTCAGAAAGATACATTTAGATATTACTTACTTTTTTGTTTAAACAAATATATATATTATATTTCAATTACAGTTGACATATAATAATGGTTTCAGGTACACAGCATAATGATTAGACATTTACATAACTTACGAGGTAATCACTCTGATAAATTTACTATGCATCTTACACCATACATAGTTTTTAGAATATTATTTACTATATTCTTTAGATATCAGTTACTTTTAGAAAGTTACTTTGGTAAATAAACTATATCATCTATTAAAGAAACTATTGGTTATATTACTTTTGAAGGCTGGGAATTTTTGCTTCAGTAATTATTCTAAGACAATCAAGAGAATCAAATGTATCTAATAATCTTTATAGCAAATTTGAAATAAGAATTTTTGTATTAAAATCACAATAACAATCATATTAATAGTCTGTAGTCATGTAATTGGCCTATATTATTCTTGGTTTCTCAAACATTTGGCATTTGAAATACCCAATTTTAATAATATTTATAAAATGAATAAGCTGATAATTAGGGAGATTCCATGATTTTATAGTTTGTTTTAGCACCACTAATAGCATCAAGGTCTTTTCTTTCTTTCTTTCTTTCTTTCTTTCTTTCTTTCTTTCTTTCTTTCTTTCTTTCTTTCTTTCTTTCTTTCTTCCTTCCTTCCTTTCTTTTTTCTTTTTTCTTTCTTTCTTTCTTCCTTCCTTCCTTCCTTCCTTCCTTCCTTTCTTTTTTTCTTTTTTCTTTCTTTCTTTCTTTCTTTCTTTCTTTCTTTCTTTCTTTCTTTCTTCCTTCCTTCCTTCCTTCCTTCCTTCCTTCCTTCCTTCCTTTCTTCCTTTCTTTCTTTCTTTCCTTTTTTAATTTAGGGCTCTTTTTCTTAGATATCCTGGTAACTTTTTACAATATTAATAAATCAGCAGTCAATTAATTAAATTTCTCCTATAAATTAGATACTAGTAGATTCCACACCAAACACAAAGTATAAGGGGGAGGGAGGAAACCCAAAAACTTTAATTTAGTTAGGGAAACAAAAGGATATACATGAAATGGTAAACAAAGGAGTATCTATGAGAAGTTCATAATAATTTCCAAACAAATGCTACAGAAAGAAAATGCCTTAGTTTTAAAAATAATGAGAAAGTATATTGAATTGATAATATATGATTGATATCCAAAATCTTTGACTGAATGAAGAAGCATTTTGTGCAGTGTCCCATAAATGTTAATTCAGATAACCTTTAAGTGTTTTAATGTGGAATTTTAAAATATATTGCTATTTTTTGATAATTTCAAAATAGGCTCTGATTGTGAATTTACACATCAATTGAAATAGGATAAAGAATGAAAACTGGCATACTGAGTCCTTACCACATGCTCACAAATATAACATTACTAAAGAATGGTCCTGCTTTCAACACCCTGTAACACTCTTACCTGGGGCATAAAATATAAAAATGAACAATAGATGTCTATGCAATAATAATATAAAGAACTTAGTATAGAAAATTATATGAGAAGCACACAGTATGGGGAATTCAGTACGTGGACAGGTAGGATCTGAGCAGATAGTTCAGAAGTGGTTACTGGGACTAAACATTTAGAATTTATTGGTAAAAATGGACATTGTGTTTCATAAAGAGGAAAACATAGGACACAGAGTAAATATTTTTGTGAAATGATGTCTGACTTTATTTTGATAATTTGAAAATGCAAAAGTGAAAAACATAAGCAGATTGAATCAATGAGTTTCAGACTCAGATTTCTCTAGTGAATTACAATTCACTAATATTGTTGAAAAATGTATAACAAAAATCAGAAAAGTTTCAGAAGATCCCACACTGATATTCTCTGTACTTGAAAAATATGATAAAAGCTGTTTTTATAGTTTAGCATCAACACCCCAAGAGCCCACACTTCATTTTATGTCTGATTATAACAATATCTGCATGTATAACTCTCCACTGGCAGTAACAGATTGGTTTCAGAAAGTAAGAAATTAACAGCAAACAAAGAAAACACATTCCAATCCCTTGCCACTAAAATCAATAAACTGACCAATTTTAAAGCTGAGCTGTTCTATTATGTAGTAATGAAGTTTATTTAGATTTTTCGGCAACCACATTATAGCTCAGGGATTTATCAACCACTTTAAAACAAGGATATTTGCATACTTCTCTAACCCAATTACTCTTCAGGCAGAAGTATCCAATTTTTTTCTTTTGAATATTTTGTTTTTGAAATCTTAAGTCTGTTCACTCTTCTCAGTCTTACTGAATAATTAAACCTTTTATTTTAGTGCTTGATAGCAGGAACAAAAAAAAACTGGCAAAACATTTTTTTCTAGTATGCATTTGCTTAAGAAAAATTAACATCATTAAATTTCTAGGTCCAGTTCTATTAAGTCAGCTCAACTAAATTTCAATTTATTAACATCACAGGCTCACGTTATTGCCAAAAGCTAGAAATCAGAGAAATAATGAATTTTGCAGTTTAAAATGAAGCCAAGAGTCCCAATCCCTGTTTAAATTGTAAGAATGTCAAATATGTTTCATATCTTATTCTATCATGAATTTTTATGGTGGATACTTAGGGGCTTACAAGGATACAAAATTTAAAATTATTTTTAAAGTAATATTCTCAAAATACAAATTTAATCCTTCTAGCAGGATCACTAAATATGGATGCATTGCATGGTACAAAACACCGAGTTAAGCATGTACCTAATTCATGAAGATCTGATTTCTATCATTGAAGCCTTTGTTGACACTCTGTATTATCACATATCTAAAAAGATGAGAAGTTATTCCAACCTAGTCAACCAGGCCAACAGTCCACAAATATTGCCCCTTCTCTCCTTTTTCAGTGCCATTGCCCTACTGTAAACACTTAGCAACACATACCTTTGCTATTGTCATGTATTTTCATTTCTATCTGGGTTTTCATCTACCTTTCTGCCTGGTAACCAGGCAGAGGATTTTGTGTCACCGCCTAAAATGGAGTCTGGAGCTTAGCCTCTGCCCCTTTTGCCCAAACAAGAATCTCTATCAATCACTCAGGAAATTCACTAGGATTCTGACACGTGTCAGATCTTGTTGATTTCTAATGCTAATCCTGTGGATTAAAATCCACATTACCAATTTTATTAATCTTTTCAAAGAACAACCTTTGTTGCATTAATTTTTTCTATTGTCATTTTGTTTTCCATTTCATTTAGTTCTGTTCCAATTTTTATTATTTCCTTCCTTCTGTTGACTGGGTTTCGTTTGATCTTCTTTGTCTAGCTCTTTAAGGTGTAATGTTAGGTTGTTTATTTGAGATTTTTCTTGTTTCTTGATAAAGGGTTGTAATGATATAAATTTTGCTCTTAGTACTGCTTTCACTGCATCCCAATAATTTTGATAGGATGTAGTTTCATTCTCATTTAAAAAAATGAGTGAAAATAAAATTTCACATTACTTCCATTATTTTGGTGATGAAATAAAGGCTCATGAGTTATGTCCAAGGATAACTGGCAGCAAAGCAAGAGGTCTAACATATAAACAAATAAAATGAAAATCAGGAAAAAAAATTATAACTATGTATGATGAACGATGTTAAACTTGTGGTGATTACTTTATATACAATTTGCAACATTAGAATATGTAATATATGCAAATATTGAATCATTATATTGTACATCTGAAACTATATAACATTTAACAATAATGAAATTTTTAAAAAATCAACTTCAGTATCAATTAAATATAATTAAAATAATTAAATAGTATTTCTTCATCATCAAACATATAAGAGTAAAATTTTTGAACAATCTGGTTTTAGTGAACATGTGGAAAAATCAAATCAGCTTTCTCATTTAGTTATGTCATGGAAACAGAAATCAGTAAAACATCTGGGAAGAAGAATTTGAATAGCTTCATGAAAATAGAAAAAAATACATATATCCTTTCACCCAGCAATTTCACTTCTGAAAATATTTTATATATTTTTATGTAATATATTCACAAAAGGATAATATGTGTATTTATGCCCAATTGAAAATTATACAACTTTATAAAAAGATAAAGTAATTTTAAATTTTGAAGCAGATACCTGTATGAGATAATATTTAAAAAATTTTAAAAAGGAAATAACAGGTGCCTAATGTGCTTCCATAGATGTAAAAATAAGTGGTCATATTTCAGACACAGAGTGAAATGAAAGCATGTTTCCAATGAAAGAAACTTTCTGTTTTTATTCAATAACACATGCTTCATATTGTTTGGATTTTACAGAAACGTGCATTCTTTATTGAATTGTAAGTAATTATAGAAATAAATATATTTCAGTGTAATAGAGATAAATATGTGACCTTAGATTATATTATATATATATATATATATATATATATATATATCGCTAATTATAAGATTATGCTGGGTTCATACATTGAGGTGCTATGAAAAATAACCTGGAAGAAATAATAAGTAGGATGAAATAAATAACTTATAATACACAAACACACATACATACACAAATACATATAGTCTTCTATGTTTATATTTTATATGTATACATGTGAATATATACATTCTTATACATATATGTATGTGTGTGTTAATTCTTAGGCCCTGAACTTCTAACATAGAAGGGTGTCTAGAATTGCAATGAATTGAATCACTCAATAAATGACATATTGGTGTCCAAGAGATTTACATTTCTTCACATGGTTAAGCATTTTTATTACCAGTTGATAGTTAATATAATCTAGTTTATAACAGGAGGTCAATTAATATAATTATTTTATACTTATCATCACCCCTTATGCCAAAAGCACAAGATATCTTATAACATATACCCATGCTGAACATAAAATTATATGTTAAATAAAGCTACGTTGAAATTTAAAAAGAAACCATAAACACCCACAATTTTGAAATTAAAAACAAATAAAAATGCAACTCTTGGATACTGAACAATCTAACGATAGCCACACTAGAGTTGGTGTCCATAGTTAATTGATAAAATACATTCTTACAAAAGCTATATATCCAAATACAGTTTACGTGTAACATCAATTAACATAAAATTGATTAGAAATACACAAAGTTATGTTCAAATAAATAGAACTTTTTACATATATTGATTGTATCTTATTCATTGATGTGGCTTTTAAATGTGAGCTTCCCTTTTGCCCAAATGATGGATTCAATTATTTCATATTTGAAAATGATAAACATTACAAGACATAATTTTATTATTTATCTATTTCTGTATAAGTATCATAATTTTAGTATATCCTCAGAGCAATTTTTATCTTTATTAAATCTTTAATCTCATTTTACAGGTCAAGTACAACAAACAATAAACTAGTGAATTTATTTAAGAGAATACTAATTAAAAACAAAAAAGAAAAAGGAGAACAAAATTACATATATATGTAATTTTGAAGATATATATATATATATATATATATATATATATATATATATATGTATATATATCTGGTATATTATGTCTTTATTTTATAAGCCCAACAATACAACTTTATAGATCCCTTTTTTGCAATATTTTATTCTTTTAAATTGGTTAAGAGAAGATAAAAGAAACAAATTAATGTGTTTCCTAATGATTGCATATGCTGCTTTTATACCTATTTTAGATAAACATATTATTCCAATAAATTTAATAAAAGTAAATAAAAAATAATAAAAAATAAATAAAATAATGAAAAAATAAAATTTAAATAATTTTACAAAAACACAAAAAATTTAAACTCCAAATGTAGAAGATAATTTGAATGTTAACTTGATAAGTAAGCTTACTTTATAGTAACTATATAAAAGTTTAAAGATTTACACTTACTTTTTAATAATTCAGAAATGCACCGTTCAATGTTACTAATCAATATAGATAAAACTCACAAATTTAAATTAAGCTTGTTATTTTTGAGTGCATTGGATATAAATTCTAAATGTCCTTTCTAGCTTTATTATCCAGTGTTTATGTAACTGGAAATATAGATTTCAAAGTTTGATTTGCTGACTCTACTTAAAAATCAAGCATTTTGGATAGGTTTTATAACTTTCACTTTCCCAATCCTAGAATTAAACTGTAATTTATTTTAAATCTGAGTATTTTGAGCTATACATGAGTCTTTCAGTGCTCTGGATACAAATAAGTACCACTTTCAATGGCACATGAGCTCAAAATTTTGTAAAAGTCTCACAGCTTTACAAATATTGGGAAAATTTGACAGCAACCTGTTTAAGTGCTGGTGGGTTTTGCAAAATTCATGGAGCTGTGAAAGTCTGAGATTGAAAGCATTTTCATGAACTGCTGGGGGAAAATTGGGCAGCTTCACACACCTCAAGTACGGATATAAATTGTAAGTCTTTGGTCACAGGCGGTATCGTTCAGCTCCCAAATCTTTTATTTTTCAGCTGAAGAAGCTG
Source organism: Hipposideros larvatus (assembly GCA_031876335.1). Taxonomy (NCBI): domain Eukaryota; kingdom Metazoa; phylum Chordata; class Mammalia; order Chiroptera; family Hipposideridae; genus Hipposideros; species Hipposideros larvatus. The sequence continues at coordinate 10,558,056 of CM063094.1, forward strand.
TTTTTTCTAGTTAGTTGTTTTTGTGTTTTCATATTGTTATTATGACTAATGAGTTTATTTTTTTCTGGAATATGTATACCATGATTCATTATTCTTAATACAACCAATAGTGCTTTTAAGTTTGTGTATAAATCTGTAAATGTATTTATCTTACTGACATGTAGAAAAATATTGTTGTGCTTTCCATTTTCAGGTTTTGGTAAAGCACTGAGATTCTGGTCTGAAATAAGCACCATGTGTTATCACCTATCTCTTCAGATCTGCTCGGCAGCAAGCCTGCACATGCAAAGCGTATTTTCCAGGGCACCCTTTTATGCAGGAAGCACGTGGGAAAGTGCTCTTTAGTCATTAGAAATCTTCTTTGCGTTGTCTCTAAAAAAGACAATTTATAGCATTTCAATTTTAAATGTTTGTTAATGGCATGACTATGGCCTTATTAGAGTAAAATAATATTAATAAATAAGTCCTTTTAAAAAAGTTGACAAAAAACATTTATTGTTATCAGAATTTGATGATTATTTTTGTACTCCCCAGAGATACAAATACGCTTTATTTTGTAGGCTTAAAGCAAACTCTTGATCTGCTGATATTCAAAATGTGTATTATAAAGATGCTTGCGTTTTTAAAGCTGAATCTAGATACCTAGAGGCTAAAATGGGTTCTTTATTACTCAATCTGAAATAAATTGTCTAACAAGCTTTGAATGACTTCAAAATTTCTTTTATGAAACATAACTTACAATAGCGAAGGTGATAGACTGAACAACCAACCTAGAATGGCAGTGATTTGTATTCTATGAAAGGTTTTAAACATTTCTATAGGATTTTAAATATATATTGACACAGTATATAATCATGTGAACATTGATGAGATTTAGAAGCAATTATTCATAATATATATATATATATATATATATATATGTTGGAAGCTCCCAAGTTTAGCAAACATCATCTAAAGACACAAATCTTAATTTTCAGCCAAAAGAGTCATTTTTGTGGTAGGGGTAATTTGCAACCTGTCTTCAGCCCTGGTAAGTCATACAGGATAGATGTATTTTACATGTTTCATTTTAGATGAAAAAAAACCAAACTAACACAAGAAACAGTACATACTCATTATGTAATGTTCAAGAACAGGCAAACCAGAAGTTATGAATTATACCTGTGCATACTTAATTTTTTGGACATTTACTTCATGTTCATTATATGTGATTTGTATATTACCTTCTAAACTCAAAATATCCCATTCTAATCTAATCCCTTTATTTCTAATTTTACAAACACTTTCTAGGGTACCTAGCATTTTCCCCTCAAATATAATAACGAGAGATCTTTGACCCTTTCACATGTGCCTGTGTCAGCAATTTATGTATATGCCTTATTCCATCCTAACCTTGCTAATCTATAAACTCCTCTGAGGAAAGGACTCCTTATGCCTTCTTCTCTTGCGTGCAGCACTGCCCATCACACAGAAGGTGCCTAGCATATGTCTGTGGGAAGCACCCTAACTTGAGTCCTTCCCACTCATTATCTGTGATATTAGCTCTGTCAGGTTACTCCTCAGGTCTCAGTAACCTCACTTGTAAAGTAGGGATAATAACTGAATATCCTTCCTTGTAGGGTTGTTGTAAAGATAAAATAATCCATGTAGTGCATTTAGCACAGGGTCAGATACAGAGCTAAACACTTAAAAATGGTAGCATTAACAGTAATTTATTATTATGGAGCAAAGCCCTGGATGATGGCCTGTGCGCCACTGGCAGAGTTCAGAGAAATGAGCAGTGGGGGAGGGAGAGGCGTGCTTGAATTGGGCAGGATGACGATGTGGGTGGGATAAGGAGACGAAGATGATGTTTGCATAAGCCTTGTGAAAGTTTAAGTGGCTCAGTGGGTCCATATCAGACAAATCTGTGTGTGGGGTCCTGCTCTGCACAAAGTTCCTTGGCCAGGGGCCAGAGTTGGGGCTGGAACCCATTGGTGTTCACTCCCCAAGTCCTGTGCCCCAGTCCAGGGCTGCGGTGTCTGGAGGCGGGTTGAGCAGAAGGGGAGCCCTCTTCCTAGTTGGCACATAGGCTGTGTGTGTGTGCTGGCCTGGATACCAGGTCCCCCAGGAAATGTTGGAGAAAAGGGCATGGAGCACCCAGCGATTGTTATATGCACTCAGCGTTTGCTCATTTAATCTGTTTAGCAACCTTATGAGGTAGGTAAGACCATTTCTCCATTTGACCTATAAGAAAACTAAGGCTTGGGAAGGGTAAGCAATGTGAACACGGTCAGAGCTCCAGGAAGCGCCAGAGACAGGCTTTACATGCTGTTTTGGTGCCGGAGTTGGTGCTCTTAACAACTACAAGCCTTTCTCTTTCTCATCTGCAACCTCTGTTTCTCCATACTCATTTTACTACCATTCTAGTGTCACTTAGCTTTAGTGCATAATCTATGTTTTATCTTTTCATTGTTAGAGATTACCTGATATTTTTTGTATTATTGTCAAGAATGATATTTCCTATAATTTTAAGTAAAATTTAAAGCTCCCCACATCTGCCCCCAGTCTTTTCAAAGATTGCATTGTGTAAAAATAACCAGTTACACAAACATTCTAATGAAATTTATATTTGTGATTTTGATAATATCCGTAGCAACCATAGTTGAGATACTGCATATATTTCCTTTTCTATAGTTAAAAAATGGTATTTATTTTCCAAGTATTTTGATAGTAAGTTGCTAACCTGATGATATCCCATGCCCTCAAACTCTTTTGCTGCCCACTGCCTAAACATGGACACCCTCCTCTAAAGCTACAATACATTTAAAGTCAGGAATTAGCATTGATACAATTCTGCCATCGACTCCTCAGAGCCATTCAAATTTTGCCAGTTGCCTCAGTAATGTTTTGCTTGGCCAAAAGATCTATTCAGAGTCATGAGCTCATTACTTGTCATATATCTCCTTGATCTGCTTCAGTCTCGAAGAGTTCTTTAGTCTTTTTTTTACTTTTAGTATCTTGGGGTTTTTGAAGATTATTTTTGAAATTATTTTGTAAAATCTAGGTTTGTATGATGTGTTGTGATTGGATTCAGGTTATACTTCTTTAGCAAGAAAACCACTGTGGTGCTGCCAACTCCTCATTGAAGAGTATCAAATGGTGCATGGTTTTTTCTTTGTCTCCTAACTGATGTTCATTTTTTTATTATTAGTTTCAGGTGTACAAAACAACATAGTGATTAGACATTTACACACCTCACAAAGTGATCACCCCAAGAAGTCGACTACCCATCTGACATTGTACATACGGTAGCTATTACAATACCACTGACTATATTCACTATACTGTACTTCACATTGTGACTATATTTTTTCTTTAATTATGGTTGACAGTCAATAATATTTAATATTAGTTTCAGGTGTCCAGTGCAGTGCTTAGGCATTTGTATAATTCATAAAGTGCTCCCCTGAGAAGCCTAGTACCCATCTGAAACTGTACATAGTTTTGACAACATGATTGACTGTATTTCCCATACTGTATTTCACATCCCCATAACTGTTTTGTAACTCCCAATTTGTACTTCCTAATCCCTTCACCTTGTCATTCATCCCCCAACCCTCCTCCCTTCTAGCAACCATCATTTCTTTTCTGCATCTATGAGTCTATTTCTCTTCTATTCTGTTCTGTAGATTCCACATATAAGTGAGATCATATGGCATTTGTCTCTCTCACTCTGACTTATTTCACTTAGCATAACATCCTCTAGGTCCATCCATATTGTTGGAATACATATATTTTCACCAATATTAGTTATGCCTGTACTACGTGACTCACAGATTTATTATAATATTCACATGATTTAATGTACATGAAAGCAGTTTGCAAATCATGATTGTGGTTTGGAATATAGTTACTTAGTAGTAATACTATTACATTAAATGTGCCAAATTATAGTAATCCTGATTATAAATGGAGAGAATATTATCTTTTTAAGTAGCCATTTCTCCTCCACGGCCATCTTCTAAACCACTTAATGGAGTGAGAAACAGGTCTGACAGATCCTGCTAGAGCTAAAGAGGACAACTTGCCTTGTCACATCTAGACTTGAAAATTAGAGGACAGTTCTGCAGGGTTGTGATTCCCATTAATGGTCAAATGGGATGCTTTTAAGTAGAAATTCCCTAATAAGTCATATCATTATTAAATATTTTACAAGATTTCCTGACTCAGCCACAGATATACAATTTTTCTAAAGAAGGGCTATATCAGTTTGGCAGACCCATGTCTAAACATTTTTAAAAAATTATTCATGAAAAATTAATTAGCAGGAAGTTTATAAAAATAAGAAATTGTCCAAGTCCTCAGAGGCAGAGGCTGGTAGAGAAGTAGGAAGTGATGAGCTCAAAAGTGCCTTCAATTGTGCATATACCAAGTTTTTAGTGGTCATATTATTCTGATAGCTATCTAGGAGGTTCAGATGCCTAACCACTGGAGGCAATCATAAATACGCAATACAGCAAAAATTTCCACATAATGAGTATAAATATCCTTCCAAAGAGAAAATCATAATCTAGCCTGCTCTACTCAAGTCTGCATCGTTGCATAAAGAATGCTAAGTAGCTGGTTGAGTATGAGGGAATGCTGTTGAAAGAAAACCAGAGAGAATTCAGTTTGAAATATTTCTCAAAAAACATTCTAATCCCTTGTTATTTAGCTAAAACTAATTATGTTATAATTTATAATTAGGACAGAGTCTTTATTGTTGCTAATAAAATTCTGAAATGAATTAAAATAACTATAATTATATCCTTTTTATAAACCGCCAGATCTAAAAAATAATTTTGTTTGTCTTGAGTGCATTTATACCTCTGAGCTTCCAAATTCATTTATAAGAATTGATGGGTATTTTTAAAATTTAGAATTTTTAATATTAACTTCACATTTGTACAAAATTAAATGTCAATATTTAATCTTCAGTATACATTTTTCTAAAACAAAATAGGCATTGTTATCATATTTTTTTATTTTTAAATGTCTAGTTACATATGTTTAAAGGAACAGTAGAAACCATCTGAACAGCATTTGGAAATGAGGAAGGACATTCCCTAACTCTAGGAAGACAGCAGAATTTTATTTGTAAATCTGGCCATTAGATGGAAAACAAAAATCCTTCCTGTAGGAAATTCTCCTTCCTACTTATTTTCTTTTATGTAAATCAAAATTTGAACTCTACTGTAGTTGAAGAGACATAAACGTGGACCATTTCCAATAAGGTTGATGACTATTTTCCAAGAAAAGGTATAACAGAAAAACTTATGTTTTACACCTTGATTACGCCCATATTTTTCCTGTCATGCATTTTTCAAGGTAATTGGTATTGCTAACATTTATCCTGTTTAGTTGATAAGTTAAATGAGATACAGGGATATTTTATTTCATTTTACATATATAATAATTCCAATTTCTACTGAGCATAAGTCTCTATTTTCAATAAACTAAATAAGAATTTAAGAGCAGAACACAGGTTCATATATTAGAAGTTTCAAATCTATTTTTTTTTCTGTGACCTTAGTAATGATCACTCAAATATTCAATAATGTAGCCCTTTTTAGTGAAATTATTGTAAAAAAATATTACTACGTTTTCAAAGTTGGGCTTCGTATAAGATTGCATTGTCTTTCATAATGTATTTTTTCTAATTAAGTTAACAATATCACACTTCTTGGTTATTTGGAGGGTATTTTTAAATTAGAAGTGAAATTTGCTAACACTTTTTAAGAATACATGGTAAAATCAGCCACAAATAATTATTTGTTCCTAGACATTATGGCAAACTAAAAAATATTGCATAGCAAATAAAACATGTTTTGGGGAAATATTACAGTTGAATAATAGGCTACTTTTTTTTTCTGGATTTGAATAATTGAGAAAGTCAGTCAATAATTATTTTTTAATTTTTTCTATAAAACCAAACCCTGAAGTAAAATAATATTATAATCAATTACAGATTTGCACATTTTATTTCTATATAAAACAGTACATATTATAGAAGAAAACAAAGAAATATCAAACATATCATGAAACATATCAAGGCAAATAAAGAATTTTAACCCTCCTGAAGGTGTCCGTAAGGGACTTCTATTTCTAGATAGACTATAAGCATGTAAGTGTAATAAAATGGTGCTTGGTACATATCAGAAAAACACTCAAAAAGAGTCCTCTAAAGGGGCTGGTGTGTCCCTTCTTAGTGAGTAAGAGACATTTTCACTTTGGTTAACTTAATACTCAGTTTTAATGATGACCATCAGCAGATAATAAGGAAGGTGGTAGAGTACGGAATGTGTCCCAGAGAAAGCCAGGATATGTGAGCCAGGGCAGTGTTTCAGTCAGAGGGTCAGCTTCAGTAAAGGTAAAGGGATATGAAGCAGTCAGGAAAATTCAAGAAATAAAAGCAGTTTAGAGCTACCGTATAAGTAGCATATGTGGGAAGAAATGAGGAAGTCACAGACAGTGACCAGATAGCTACAGAGCCTCCTGTGATGTCCTGGAGAGTGTGGTTTTTATTATGTAAACTGTACAAAAAAATAAAGTTTTTTTGAGAGTGTAGGACAGCTGATCATTAAATTTTAGAGGAAAACTATATGTACTTTTTTTACTGAGAATACAGATATATTCTGGCAACTGTGTAGCAGACAGAGGAAAGTTTTAGGGATACCACTTTTGTGTATAACATAATTGTCTATGTGAGAAATTATAGCTCACTTAAACTGAGAAGTAGTGCTAAAAACACAGAGGAAAAGATAGACTCAAATCTTCTTTAGTAACTAAAATTGAGATGATATAGTAATTGATTAGATGTAAGGAATAAGGGGATAAAATAGTTGATGGCATGCAGAATTGAGGTTCAGGCAATTGGGTTTTCCATGATGTCATTGCGAAGAAACAGAATGAAAAGCATGTTTGTGTTGACAAATTCAAAGGCTGAGTGAAGAGAGTCAGTGTGCTATCTTTGTTGACGCCTCAATGAGGTTTAGAACTGTGGGAACATTAGGTAATACGATTATGCCCAATGTGGCCTAGCTGTGGGCACCAGTTAGCATCCCCAGTGGCTGGGAATTGAAGAATTAAGAGCCTGAGGATAAATTAATTATGAAAATGTTGATTTTGAGGTGCTAGTGAAATTTCCAGTTAAGGATGACCAGTGAGCAGTTGCTTAAGGAAACTACCATAGTTCTGAGTGACTTCAAGAGAATAGGCCCTGTCGTCACCCAAACCTTACCCTGAAAGTGAATTGCTCATTATAACCAATTAATTCTCCTTTTTGAGCCTCAATTTGCTAATCTCTGAAAAGCTCAAAAGGTAATATGAGGATCAAATTTTTAAAAAATGAATTTAAAGTGCTTACTTAGGCCTTGTATAAACCCCTGGATCAAGGATTTAGATCAAGATGGTTATGGATTCATGAGTCATCATCATGCAGTTGATGTTTGAAATCAAGAGAGTCCATGAGCTGATTCAGAGAGAATACAGGTTTAGACCCCTGCCAAAGGAAACATAAAGGGACAAAATAGACAGGATGAATGTGCTTAAGAAATAAGGAACCAGGGCAGAGATAGTTAATGTTTAGATTCATTGATTCCATTTTTGATATGAAGAAACTGATAGCCATAGCCATAAAAGTTAATTTTTATAAGAATTCACAGAAACCTAATGCCAATTATTGAGTTAAAATTTTGGATTTTATATCATGTATTATTTTCATTACATAATAGCATGGCAAACAGAAATCCACAATATCATAGAGCTTAAAATCCATCTAGAGTAAGTCTTCAATTTTACAAATATGGAAACAAGGTTTCTAAGAGGTACATTTGAGCAAGCAAAACTAAAACTTATATGGCCAGTTTCCCATATCAGAGCTTGTTTCTTTGAATCTATCGTATTGAAGAACAAATTTAAATTTTGTGATCAATTTTTATTTCAAGAATAATTTCATGAAAAAAATGTGTTAATGCTAATAAAAGTGTCATTTAAAATAAGTAAGAAAATTTTGTGTGGGTCAATTGCAATAAATACATAACTTGAAAGAGTAAAAAAGAACAAAAAGAAAACTTGATAATGAGATAATAATATACACTGCATGAAAGGCAGTTAATTGAAGGTTTCTCATGACCAGTGAATGCTACTTATCAATCCTCTTGAGAAAATAATAGCCTGCTAAAAAAAGAAAAATAATCAAGAGAAAGAGATCACAGAGAAGTATAAATTAACGTGTTTTTTATTTATGCATTGTGAAAACATAATGGTCACTCTTAATAATAGAAGAGACTATATCTAAAAATGACTGGTTAATTTAGTCAAGCTTGCTACTGTAAAACATTTTAGAGACTGTCCCACTTTCCTTTTTTGCCTTTTTTTAGAAAATTAAAGTTTATTGGGGTGACGATGGTTAGCAAAGTTACATAGGTTTCAAGTGTACAGTTCTGTAATACATCCTCTATATATCACATTGTGTGTTCACCATCCAGAGTCAGTTCTCCTTCCATCACCATATATTTGAACCCCTTTACCCTCATCTACCAGCCACCTCCCCCCTTACCCTCTGATAACCACTAAACTATTGTTGGTGTTCATGAGTTTTTGTTTATTTGTTTGTGTTGTTCCTCTGTTGCTTTAGTTTTATATCCCACATATCAGTGAAATCAGTGTGGTACATATATACAATGGAATACTCTTCTGCCATAAGAAAACATGAAATAATGCCATTTGTGACAATAGGGATGGATCTTGAGATTATTATGCTAAGTGAAATAAGTCAGACAGAAAAAGTCGAGCGCCATGTGATTCCATTTCATTTTCTTCAGAATCCTGAGGGGAGCTGGTCTGCAGCAAGAATACTGTGTGTTAGAGGGTGTCTTGGAACCCTGAGATATCTTACTCAGTTAAGTTTTTGTTTGTTTGTTTGTGTATTTCATTTAGTTCATGATGAGCCTACTTTGAATATGACATTTTCACTGAACAGTAGAGTTCTGCTAAACACAGTCGACATTGTGGAGGGTGAATTAGATAACACTTGCTTTGGATTTTTTCACTTTGGACAAAGTAAAACAAGCATTCATTTCAACCTTAATCTTCTTATTATTCAGAGGAAAATTGTTAATTGCTGTCAGTGCTGCATCTGCTTGCCATAAATGTCTGTGATTTTCCTATTAAGATGTTCCATACAAATTCTGTGCCCTATTGGATCTGGTAGGTCATAAGTGGACCACATTGCGGTGCATTTTGTAGGGTAACCTGGAATCAATGAACAGCTTTATCTTACTCTGGGACACACTTACAATGGGGATTCTTCAGATACTGAAGTTATTTATTTCAACTGCAAACATGGGCATTAGAGCAACGGGTATCTTATGGTTTCAAAATTCCACTGAGCTAAGTGTGAGGTCTACCTGGCCAAAGTCCATGTGTCATCTATCTCACTTGTGCAGCGCTGTGGCTCCTGGTGTCATCAGGAATTAGCTCAGAACCACATGTCTAAAAAGTTAGTATCTTTTTCCTGAAGTGTGGATTTTTCTTCTTTTTTCTCAATTCAAAAATACCACTTTGAATGTCCTCAGGTTTCCTCAAAGGAAAATATTAATAGAAGGCAGGTTATAGTACACATTTGAGGTTCCCTCCTCAATCTAGTCAAACTGATGTTTACTTAAGGATCCTAAATCTAAGATCTGACTCAAATCTAAGAAATATGTCAAGACTCTAACTTGGTGCTTCATTCTTCCCTATAAAGGTTTTATATTTTTTCATCTATTTGTGCTAAATAACTGGTCTTTCAGTCCTCATTGAATATTAAACTTTATATTTCTCCCTTCATCCACGAAAACACATGCACATACACACACAAACATTATTAGAAATACATATGGTTACTCAAGCTAGCATGTTGAAGGCAGACTTTCTGTTGAATGACCTCATATCAACATTAACAGGTTAAAATTCATTGTAATCACACACACACACACACACACACACACACACACACACACACACACACACCATTCCTAATCATATTCTTTTGCATTTTTAAATGGCAAAAATTAGCAATTTCCTGATTTTTTTTTCTTAAATGATTTTAACTACCTTAGTTGATAAGCTGTAGGAACAAGATATAACAGCAACCTGGAGTCCAGGTAGCATAAAATGCTCCATTTTATTGTACCACTGCTGTAATAAATGAGATCAAACTCTTCTCTATCTTCATTATCAAGACTCAAAATCTTAGGAATGTCTACTTAGTTTAGGTTCAGCCAAAACCCATGATTAAGAGAGGAAAAGCTAAGCATGCTGAGTCATAATTTACATATATTCAATAATAAAATGGGGGAAGAGTATTTTCAAAAGGTCTCTCTTCTTCATGAACCTTTACTAGATACAAGAGTCTAAAGTGAAGAAAGTTTATGAAGACTCAGACAGTTGAGAAAACTCTCATTCCCAACTGAAGAAAGTTAGTTAAATTCCTATCAATCCCTTCCTTTTGTTTTCTAACCACTACAGTGGAGCTTTGTTTCCTCTTATTGAAATCCCTCCTCCTATGCTCATGATCATGATCATATCACTTCTCATCTCTCAAAATTTACACCACCAATTCTCTTTTATTTTTCTATATAGTCAAGCTCTTCAACTTTAATTTCCCCCATACTTTAAAAGTACTCACATTTTCCTTAAAAAATTACGTTGTTTTGATCAAACTTCCTATGAAAGCTATCTATAAAATTACATAGAGGAACCTTTGAAAGTTTGTTTTTGTTTTTGTTTGTTGGTTTGTTTTTTTCCTACACGTGCTGCTCCATCCCTTCACCTCCAACTTTTTCTCAATCTACTCTTATATGATTTTTACCAGCATCACTACACTTGAAGATCTTGTTTAAAAGGCATTCAGCACTCCTGATTACTCATTCTTTCTTGAATCCACACCCTTAAGTTTTTATTCCTACAGCTCTGGATCATCCTTTTAAGAATCCCTTGTTAACTCATCCTCCTCAACTCATTTTAAGTGTAAGATTTTCTCAATGTTTCATCTAAAGGCCACTTTTATTTTTATGCTATTTCTTTATCATACTGAAACTCACCCAGAACAGTGATTTAAAGTACAATATAAATGCTAAATGTGGACCACGTATCCATCTATAAGTCAGAACCCACCTTTAAGCTGTAGTCTTATACCATTGTAATCACAGAATACAGTGAATGCTGCTGCCTAGTGCCATCCAGTGGAAAGGCAGGGATCTTCAATGTGGGAAGCTGTGCATCAAACCTTAGTAACAGTGTGTGACAAGTTTCAGCTTGTTTGGTGCAGTCAGTTGGGTGTGAGCTATGGTTGAGAGAAAGTGTGTTTTAAAATGTGCCGTAAATCATCCTCCATCATGACAATGCTCCATGTCACACATCGCTTCTGTCATGGCAGTTTCTGTCAAATAAAAACATTATGGTGTGTCCTCATCCATCTTATTCACCAGACCTGGCACCGTGTGAGTTCTGGCTCTTCCCCAAAATCAAAGAGTGATTTAGGACATTGAGACAGTCATGATAGCACAGCTAAAGACACTCAACAAAAGAGGACTTCCAGAACTGCTTTAGGAAGTGGTAAGGAGGATGGATAAGTGGGTTTGAAGTGAGGGGGATTAATGGCAATGTGTCTTTTACTGTAATATATATATATATATATATATATATATATATATATATATATATATATATATATGAATTTAAACATTCACTGTATTGTTTTATCACACCTTGTATTAAGCCAGGAATAAGGAAATGACAAGCAATGGGCCAGATTCTTGTTGCCACCTGTTTTTGTAAGTAAAATTTTATTGGAATACAGCCACACTCATTTTTTTACACATTGCCTATGGCTGCTCAGACACTATAAAGACAGAATTGAGTAGTTACAACATAGATGGCATGCTACAAACCTAAAATATCTACATCTTGCTCTTTACAGAGAATGTTTACTAGCTCAGTCCACTTGTCCTAAGCTAATGACGTTTGTTTCATGCTGTATAATTATCTGTAGTTATTATTTTTTGGCATTACACGCCTTCCTTGGACAACTAGGCTTCTGCAAAGAATCTTAAATATTTACTCTCTCTTATGAAGTAGTGTTTATTCCTCTAGCCACTTAAAACTCTCTTCTGGGTACTGTACTGAATCATAATTACTGACAGATATGAATTAATTTATTTTCACCTGATTTGCTATAGCTCACTTCATAAATTCTCTCTCTCCTTTAATTTCATAACACTTTTATTTCCTCGTTCTCCTCATGACTCCTAAATGTTGATACCTTTCGAGGTTTCTTGATTCATTCCTTTTTGTTAACATGATTCCTTGAGATAATACTAAATGATGGAATTATGAAGTTAGACTTGCATGAAGTATAATAGTTTTTAATAGTTTTAAAACTTTAATAATAGTTTTAAGAATTCAGGTAATCATTAGTCTCCAGCCAAGCAGTCGTTCCGACATCTACTTTAGTCTGATTCTGTAGATCCATGATTCTTTTATCAGATACTTTCTTGCCTAAGCAGATAGATGAGGTTGCTAGGGAGGTGTGGACACTTCATTTACATAGAGGGACCTACTCAGACATAAAACATCCTCATTCTATTACCCATAGATTTCCGTAGCATATGTGCCATTTTCCAGGGATCATGTCCTGTAAGTGCATGGATCCCTGCTCTGCTAACCATAAGCGATCTGAAACGACCAAGCACATTCTGCTAAAAGCATTTCAAAGATAACCATCTCCTGCTAGCAAAAGAAAAAGAAAAGCAGATTGATCTCCAGGAGCTCTGTCCTCTGTGTATTTAATCACAGTGGGTCACATGCCTTCTCTGTGTCCTGGGAGCACCTCTTCCCAGCAATAGTGAATCACAGACTAGCTGTTAGACCCTTTATTTCTTAATCTACCCTCTGACCATGGTCAGCATCTCAGTGCCAAATATTTTTAGTACGTTTTTACTATTTGTCTTACAACATTTTCTGTGGTATTGCACTAAAGCAGAATAACTGATTTGATTTGAACCATACAATAAAGAGTGGGGATTCCTTCTGCAAAGTAGGTTATTTGTTCACATTTCCATTTTTAGGTTTTTTGAGGTTCCTTTACCAGGTCAATTACTCTTTTCCTCCATCAGCTTCAATAATCTGCATTATTTTTTTATGTGCCTGTGAGAGCATTTAATTGAATATATAATTTTTCTCACATCATTTTTTTATGAAAAATTGGGTTCTATTGATTTAAATTTAATTGGGGCCTTCATATAAGCTTCTGTAACATTTTCTCACTCAGGGATAATTCTCTACATAAGTCTAGTATGTATTTAATCATCTCAATGGAATTACAAACCCTTATTTAGCTGTGACAAAAATATTATGGTAAGGGCCGGCCGAGTGGCGCGATGGTTAAGAACTGGCTTGGGATGCCAGAGGGCCCCGGTTCGGATCCCATATATGAGGGCCAGTTACACTGCCCTACAAACAAACAAACAAACAAACAAACAAAATATATTATGGTAATGTATGACACAAGTTACATAAATAAAAAAACGATGTCCCTTCCCTGCAAAAATACCTTTTTTTTCTTATAAATTCTATATTTCTAGTGACTGGAGTGCGGATTAGAAGTCCATACTCAGTAAACCCTGTATTTTACATGATTCACAACCATAATCATATACCAGATATATTCCAGGTTTTTACAGACACAACTTTTCATGGATCATTTTGCAATGAGCCCATCTATTCTCCATCTACACCTCATGGACATCAGGGCATTTTTTGTTATCCATCCAATTTCAATCAATTCCATAGCATGGAAGAGAAACTTCTTCATTCATTGATCTGGGCTGTTAGAGAACAATGCTAAAGGTTACAATACTTAGTGATATCCAGGCATAGCTTATACTAGACAAAGTTTACCTATGATTGTACTTCTTTAGCATGGCTGTCTAGGAATTGCTGCCACTGAATGAAATTTAAAACCATACTATTCCATAGTGATTAGAATATCCAATAGTTCTTCCTGGGTGAAGGTCCACGCTCACTCGCAGCATCATTCACGGGTATGAAAGAGACACTGTTCATTTGGTGCATTCAGTCAGAGCTTCCCTTCTACCCAAGCAGATTCCCAGCAACAGCTAATTCTCTAAAAATGAGCTCCCTCTAGTGTCCCCATTTAAAGCGCCTAGTCTCTTGTATTGTGATGATGGGGCTCCTGGAATAACATTTCAAGTAGATTCAATTCCCCCATGACCAACTCCTGTAATTCCTGCAAAATGCCTGGCACAGGGAGACCAGTTGTGATTAATATGCCACATATGTTGGTGGCATTACACATTAATTAAGTGTGTAAAATGTTGTCTGTACCTGAAAATGTTGTGCTTCATGAGATTCCCAATCAGTTTTACGCTGCCACCAAGTACGATATGATTGTGCCACGAGGCTTCCCATAAATGCCCTCTGTGGACCTCTGGAGGGGAGTTATTTGTAATTTCAGACCAATTAATGAAACTCAAATCCACATTCCCTAAGCGTTCTGGGTTCCACATTTTGAATCTTTAAATGAATTCCATCCACATTTTAACATGATATGTTTAAAAGAACAGATGAGATCAAGCTGTGACATGCCAACAGGCCACCACTATCTGCTTTCCATCATACCCAGAGCGCTGTCTTAGCAATGTATCATCTTGATTTATGGCCACATGGGGCCCAGAAACCAATGCATAGCATCCTCTGTTCCATACAATTTATTGGTAGTATTGTTCTGGGGGAAAAAAAAAATCCTGGAGTGGTAAACAAAGCCTAGGAATTGAATAATAACTGTAGTCAACTGCCCATAACCTGACTCATTAGGGGGAACTTTGTCATTTATTTTATCTGAAATATACAGGTAGAACATTCAAATCAGTAGGAGTCCAATTCTCCTGTTCTGCAGAAAACGGGCCATGAGATTTGTACCAACATCAGCCATTTATTTGGACGACAAAGGCAAATGATAGTTAAATATTATACCCTTGCTCTGAGCTGCTTGTGTGGAAATATCATAATGGCTTTCCTTCATGGTAATATAATCTCCTTAAAAACTTCTCTCCCCTCGCTATGATTTCACCCTTTTTCCAAACACTTCCTCCCAGTATCAGGCTTTGTCACATCACACATAATGTTTACACTCACACATAGTGACGAGAGCCTTGTGAACGCACACAGACAGATGTTTTCGGATTTGACTGACCGAGGCCCTCAGGACTGCCTCCTTTGCTTGGTAATGGAGTTACACCTCCCCTAATTTGGCTGCATGGGAGGAAGTTAAGACCAACCATACATTACCTTGCTGCATGTGCACTATCAAATTCAATACCATGGGTACCGTGTCCTGGGTGCTACTATGACCTTTATCTGGTACATGGAAACTTAAATCTGGGCTTGGGACCACCGTGAGAGGCAATGTTTTAAAGGCGGTAAAGGTGACATATTGCATTCCCCCTCACTCCCTCATTTATACCTCCTGATCCTGGAAAAGTCCCCAGTGGGTTTTGTGAGTTACTTCTCATATTAATCTCACGACACTATTATTTAACTAAATCAACCATTACTAATTTTGGAGCAAGAAGGCCTGCATTTCCATACTTCACTGGGCCACATAAGTTACGTAGCTTGTTCTGCCTGTTGACATTGGCTGCTTCATTCAGTGCAGCGTGCCTTTCAAATGGATCATATGAACAGGTGCCATAGGCATATTTTGAATCAAAATACTGAGGGGTTTGAACTGGCGTCCCCATTTGATTTTCCCGAAGGGCTCTTGTTTGAATATGTTCTAATATCTGACCGATTAGATTGGCTCATAAAGGCCTAATGTTATTGCCTGTGCTGTCACCAACCGCACAACTTCTAATGCTGTTTCCACTCGGTACTGTAGTGAGTGAAATAGTGTCCCCTTAAATTTTCTGCCTGATCAGAACCTCAGAATGTGATTTTACTTAGGAATAGGGTCTTTGCAAACGTGGTTAAAATGAGGCCATGCTAGATTAGGGTGAAGACTAAATCCAATGACTGGTGGTGTCCTTATAAAAAGAGGAGAAGGGACGCAGAGGAGTGGGAGGTGAGAATGGAAGGAGAAATTGGAATATGTTTACAAGCCAGGAAGCACCAAGGATTGCCCAGACCTACCAGAAGCTGGGAAGAGGCAAGGGAGTGTTATTTTCTACAATATTCAGAGGGAGCTTGGCCCTGCCAATATCTTCATTTCAGGCTTCTAGCCTTCAGAACTGAGAAAGAGTAAATTTTCTGTTGTTTTAAGCTGTTCAATTTATGGTAATTTTTACAGCTGCCACAGGAAACAAATACAGTGATGCGTTCGTATTCAGAATGATTCCCAGTGACTTTGTAAATAGGGGTAAAAACGATTTCAAGATTAGGAATAGCTCTGGCAGTTTCGGAGTTCACTGATTAATGGCAGGTTCTAGGAGAGATAAATTAACTCCCAGTAAAAAGAATGTTTCTGGTTGCTCCATGATAATTCCCCAGAATTTTACACGTTGGGCTGTGCCTTGAATTTTCGCGAGGTTTATGAGCCAGCTTCTATTTGTAATGTAGGTGACTAAGGTCCTTCACTCCTGTCTTACTTCTTCCCCTGAGAAGAAAATGAATCATGACACAATAGCATCCATGGAGTATATGAACATTTTGCTATTGGCTTTTACACTTGCTTTACTAGATTCTAGCAACGTGCTGCTGAATGAAAGCAAGTCCATGACGAGACAATAAACATACATTTCACGAGATTTCAAATTATGCCTAATTGGAATATAAATTTGAGATAGGAAAGAAGACAATAGCTTGATCTATAATGGCAGACAAAGCCAGCTCCGTGTTTATGCAACTTCTGTGGGCCACACAGGACCTTGTGCTCAGGAGGCCCTGAGATGTGTGTGATACTTGGTTGTAGCTGTACCGAAATTCTTAATTTTTGAACACAGGGCCTTGTATTTTCATTTTGCACCCAGCCCCATGAATGATGTAGCCAGGTCCGGTGACATATCAATCCCTCTCGGCCTACTTTATTTTCTGTACAGTTTTCATCATCTCAGGTGCAGCTGAGGCATTCTAATAAACCATCCTGATAGTCTCCTATTAACGTCCAGGAGCTGTCTGCTTTACTTATTGGCCAGTGAGAACTACTAAAAGGGAGGAAATGGACGAAAAGCTTCCTTCTTAACTATATTTCCTTAATTAGAATCGTAGTAATGTATCGCCCCCTGGAATTCTGCATTGCTAATGTTTATTACTGAGGAGAGTTTAGGCAATTCCAAAGGAACCCATTTATCATGGCTAATTAAAACTTGATAAAGTGTGAACTTGGTCGCTGTGTTCTGCAAAAAGGGCAAAGACAACAATGTCCAGTTCATATATAATATCAACTCTAATTCTGTATTCATGTTAAGACAGCATAACCACACAGTTCTCTCTCCATCACACATACCAGGTGTATCTTTATTTCCCGCCTCATGTTCTTCACATTCACTTAGTGTTTCAGCTTAGAACACTTGTGAGCATCATCCCAACTTCCATGAGGGTTACTGTACATTCAGCTCTGTAACAGTCCTAAGATAGTTTGTATACAACCCCAAGCAGTTTCATCCACAGTGTTGCATATGGTCTGAGATCCTCAACTGGGAGTCGAAAGAACAGATCTCAGTGCCTTATTCAGTTGTTTTCCAATTGTATGGCTTTATAAGGGGATAAATCTAGCTACCTGTTCAAGTATATACCAATCGGTGGTGGGGGGCTGTAGTATCCCCCTTTCTCCCAATCAAAAGTTGACAATGCACTTCAGTTCCTTATGGAAACCCTATCAAGGTCCACTTTGTAAAATTTTTTCAAAAGCAAATTCATCCAGGTGAGCTTACTTTTATTTCCATTTATTTATTTATTTATTTATTTGTTTATTTATTTAATTTTCTTCCCATTGTGCTTATGACAGACATATCCACCACCCCCACATAGTCCCATTTGTAGTAACTAAGCTTGTATGTCTGCCACTGCCTTTTTATTTTTTATTTTTATTTATTTATTTTTTGATTCCACAGCTACATAACCTTTTTGACAGGGGAGTGTCCCATGGATACCATTCACTGTATCATTTATATCAATAGCATTAACTGAGGTGTTATCTCTGGATAACATAAAGCCTGCTGATGGTCGCTTGTGCTTGTAACATTCCCTTCAGATGAAAACGTGCATACCGTTGGTGATTTGGATAGGGGTAGTAGCAGTTATCACCTTATCATAAGACTACCAAGCCCTGCCTAAATCACTACTCAAATGGCCTGTCATAACATCTGGAAGTGACTTTGAAATTTTGCAGCCACTTAATGATTTGGCATTAACCTGAACAATCCTTTCCATTAGATACTAGTAAAATGGTGATACATCTCCCATCATTAATTTGAAGAATCCATGCCAATAATAATATACCAGTGTTCTATTGGTGAATGTGCAATTATTTAATAGTGTTCTCAATATTCAGTCATCACTTGACCTTGGACCTCATTTTCATGAATAATTTTTTAAGTAATCTATGACTTGAGTCATTTCCAAGGTGAGGTGAGATTTCTCCAAAAAGCCACAGAGAGATACAAATATGAAGGCTATCCACTGTCCAATCTTACAGATTTTCTCCCACTATCATTCTCCCCCCCCCCCCGCCCCCAATAAAGATTGGACTCTTACAGATGTGCTAGCAAGAGCCAATAAGAGAATTTCCCAATTCCCCTTTGTCCTTGTACTCTGTTTCTGTGGTCTCAGGTCTCAGTCTATCCCTCCAAATTCCAATGGTAAGACTTACCCCCACTTAATATGCCTCAAAGCTTTCCCTACTTCACAACAGTGGGTAGCCAAAATTCTGGAACCAACGTCTTATTGTGTTTTTATTTTTTTCCTTTACTTCCTTTTACATAGATAAGAAAAAACCTTACCTATTATGATTTGGTGGTCTGAAAGGTAGTCCTACCTACAGTACCAATCTGAACTCAGACAAAGTATTGGATTGGCAAATCACGTTCACAATCAGGGATCTTGTGCAATATGAAACTTTACCAATAATTTCATCGTTACAATGACGGAGCAGGGAAGCTCCAGGTACTATGGTAGAAGCCCAGGTCCTTTCTCAGTCATTAAACGTGCTCTGCTGCAAGTTTCTAGGTTTAGTTTCTAAGTAAAATGTTCAATTGCCTTACTTACACAAAACATCTTTCTTAGTCACAAAACATCTCCTTTTATATTTAGATAGTGACATAGCTAACATGACATTTCCTGGGAATCATGACACTAAATTTATTGATTCTTGGTTTATCATAAGCAATTCTAGACAACCCAGCACAGTCTACTAAAAATATTTTATAGATAAGGAACCGACTGCTACCAAAAACTATTTAGTTTATTTTCTAGGATCCCTAAATCGATATATTGAAAAAAATAGATTAGACCAGAACACCTGCTTTCTTTGTTTTCCAGGAGCTCCTCCCCATATCTGTGCCCATTAGGGGAGAGAAAGGGCCACTCCTTTTCTGGCCACTTTTGAATCTTCTGTACAGGGCTTAGCAATGTGTTTAAGGTTGAGTGTTTTATGTCTCCTCATTTTTTCTTCTATGATGAAATTTGCATAAGTATATATTGATGAGAAATCACGTATTCCTTATTAAACATGAGATGTAATGAAGCTCAAAGCTCAGTGATTCCACCCACTCTATTTATCTTTAAAGCCCGTCCTCATCTATATTCCTGTCATCACTGCTACAGTGAAGGCTTTCATGAATTCCCGCCTGGACGAATGCCTTCATTTATAAACTAGCTTCCTTATTTTTTATACTTAAGCTCTTCAATCTTTTTTTCACTGTAGTGCAATCTGATTATTCTAAAATGATAATATGATCATAAAGCCCAGGTTCAACAGATTTACTCTCTGCCATTAAATAAATACAAAATAAATTCAGTTGTTTTTATTCTACAAAAAGATTATTTGCTGTTTCATGAATATGCTTCATCATTTCATAACATTCAAGACCTTCAAATATTTTGTTCTATCCTTGGTCATCAGATACATTTTTATCTGCTAACCATGACTCACTTGGCAAAACCACAGCCTTGATTTCCTACAGGTCTCACTAATTCTGTAACTGTTTTCACATCTCTGAATGCACTTGGAGAAAAACACACAAATCATGCTGATTGTTATATCTTTAAAACTATGAGCTTGAGAATCAAGCGGGCTGTCAAACAAAGCCAATTATTCTTCCATAAGCTATCTCTTTCTTTCATATAAGATCAGTTTATACTCCCTGTTCTCATTTCACATCTCTCGCATCTTCTTCCCCCATCTCACTGCAGCTAATGATCTTGTTTCTTATGTCACTGAAAAAAACCTAAACCAATCAGGAGGAAAAGTGCTCAGGGTCCCACTGCTACCTATATTTAACACCAGCCTCTGAGGGTACATACCACTCACCTTGCAGTTTATCATAGAAGGTGTTTCTCAACCTTGTTTCTACTGACATATTGAGCCAAATAATGTTTTGTTGGGTGAACAGTGGTGGGACAGTGGGAGCTGTCCTGTGTATTTTAAGTTGTACATCAGCAGCCCTGGCCTCTCCAGTTTGAAGTATCACCCCATTTGTCATCACCAGTTGTGACAACTGCAAATATGTCCAAACATTGCCAGTTTTTTGCAGAATTGACCCCTGTTGAGAACCACTGCCAGAGAATGACTATTCCTTCTAGTACCTGAGGCCAACCTCCTTGCATATTAGCCAACTCTCTCTGGCTACACACAGACCTGGCAAGGAATGCCTCCCTCTCTTTTACACAATCAAGTTTTCCTCCTCACTGGGTCATTTCAGTCTTACAGATATGCTATTATTTCTCTTATCTTAGAAAACAAAAGCAAATAAGCAACTAAAAACCTTTGCATAGCAAATTTTCCTTGCCAGATCCCACCAGGATTTTAATTTCTTTTTTACCAAAACTCCTCAAAAGAATCATACACACTCACTGTCTCTATATTTGTTTATTTAATCATTATCTCTTACACCTTCTCCACACAGGTTTCTGCCACCAGCACTCTAATTAACCTTCTCATCTACTCTTAGTGGTTCTTTCTGTCTTCTCACCTTACTTGATCTAGCAGCTTTTGATATAGCTTACCTTTTCATTCACTAGGCTCCCTGGTTTTCCTATTATTTCTCTAGTGTTTTGCGTGTTTGTTTGTTTGTTGCCTCTCTCAGTTTCTTTTGTTCTACCTCTTTTCCTAGACCTCTTAATGTTGGAACGCCTCAGGTGTCAGGACTTGATTTTGCCCCCTCATCTTTCTTTAGACTTGCTTCCTCGGTGACCTCATTCAATCTCATGGCTTTATATGCAATCTAAATGCTAATGATTCCCAAATTTATATTTCCATGCCATATCTCTATCCTGAATTCCACATTCATAAATTCAATTGCATTTTTTACACCTCCACTTGAATGTTGTGATTATAATGGGTCTAGTTCTCCTTAAATCGATTCCTCGTCTCTTCTGCTCAGTTCATAACACAGAGGACCTGAGGACTGTAGATTGTGTATCTTAAGATTTCCTGAAAGTTGACTTGCAGGTGGGATCAAACGACAGGAGACACGTGTAAAAAGATGAAAAGCAGGAGAAAGGGGGATCTAAGTATTCTCTCAGTCCCTCTCCGTCCTGCTGTCATCCCTGGCCACAGCTGCGTTTTTCCATGGCTCCAGCTCCATTTACACAGGTCCACCGTGTTTCCAGTTTCGATTGCCTCCCCTGCCTCAGAAGTAACACAGCCTCCTCTCCTTATCCCTCCATCTAGACGTGGTAGCAACTTGCAGTTATTGCTCAATTCTGGGTTGCCTCACTCTTTTCTGGTTGGCTTTTTTTAAAGCTATGTGTTTAATATCAACTACCTGCATTAATTCCCTTTGTGTTAAATTCTGTTTTCTTGGTTAGACTCCCACTACTTCAGATCTCTACCAGACAAATCATTAATGAAAATAAATCGCTGTTCTCCATCACCCCGCCCCTGTCATACCTGTTCATGTTTCTCCATCCTATTTGATGGAAATTCCATCCTTCCGGTTGTTTGAGCCCACAAGCCAGAGCCCAGCTACCCCTCACCATCACCAATAGGACTCAAGTCCCTACTGTCTACCTCCTGAGTAACTTCATTATCTAATCGGGGTCCCTCTTCTTAAATCGTCCCCTTGCAACCCGTTATGAACACAGTATCCATAGTGATCCTTTTAATATAAAAGTCAGAGCATACCGTTTCTCTTAGACCCTACAGTGGTTCTCCATCTCATTTGCAGCAAACGTCAAAAGCAGTGCAATGCTTAAAATACCCACTCCTCTCCCTCCTGAGTGGATGCCTTGTACTTTAGAGAAACCAGACACAGCTGTTTTAGGCCTTCCACCGGCTGTTCCCTCTGGGTGGACTCTCCCCTCAGATGTCTACAGTTAGCACCACGTGTTTCAGTTAACCATGATCTGCATATACGAAGGGGGCCCCATAAGGTCATAATGGAGCTAAACAACTTCTATCACCTAGCGACATCACAGCCACGTTTGCATCATAGCGCAAAGCATTACTGTTTGGGGCTGGCTCAGTCTCCCCATAGCAACGGAATCAACTAGCAACACCTGGGGATGCTCTTCCTGGCCTGGTGAGCGTCCCACAGACACCTCCCCTTTATAAACCAGTGTTGGGGGCTGGTCTGAGCCGTGTGGGTCTTAGGAAGATGGCAAGACGCCCCTTCCACGATAACCGGGAGGAAACTTAGAAGAAAGAGTTTATTATTTAACAGACCCCAGAGCATTCAGGACGCCGCCAGGAGCCGCACAGCGAGGTGGTGAGTAGAACTCCAGAGCTTGGGTTGTGCTTTTATTAGGGTCAAGGGTAGGGCCTAGCATACGTGGGCTCACTCATTGGTGAATTTAGAAGATAAGAACAGGAGTTTAAAGCGTGGTAAGAGGAAAAAACAAACGACCACCAAAACAAGTAGCTCAAATTGTCGGGTATCGAAAATAGCCGAGGTCTCCAAAACCAAGGCGCCTCAGTGGGGGAGGTGGCCTGGCTCCTTACCTGTTTATTCCAGACAGCTGGCTTTGAGGTGCGTGCCTGGCAATCAAAGCTGAAGTCGGGCCCTCACATCACAAAATGAACTCTCAGGGCTCCCCCAGCAGTTCCTCAGGTGTTTGTGGTGACGCTGGTGTAAACAGCCCTACTGTGTTTCTGGTTTTATAAAAGTACAGCTTGTGCAATTACAGCATAGGCTGTACCAGTCAGTTGTGTGTAGGTGCACTCTATGAAGGTCGCAGGACAAAATTGTCTAACACACATTTCTTGGGACATATCCCCGTTGTTAAGTGGGGCGTGACTATATATGCATAATCTTACACCACTTTCAAGTTTTTGCTTGACACTACTAGGGCTTCCTATTTAACATTGCAACCTGCCCTCTGGACCAATATTAAAAACTACATATTGATAGAAGAACATGATAGATATGCTCCTGCCCTCGGAGTAGTAGCAATCTACAGGGACCAGACATAATAAACAGATAAGTCATTGATTTATCGTTACACCTTTCTGAAGAAGCAATACACACACTTCAAAGTTCATATTTGGAAGTACTTAATATGAGTCAATAAGTGATATCATCTCTAAAAGTAATGCAATCTTTGACTGCTTCTGTTTTATTTTTAGAATTACACTTTTTATAGTTTAAAGGCACATACTCAGTTTAAGACAGAATTGAATTCAGATGAGAATGCGACCAAGCACTGGCTATCTGCATCTCCCCACCTCAGTGTTCTTGCCAGAAACTGAGTTCACAATAGTACTAGCTTCTTAAGGTTATTAAAAGAATAAATGAGGTAAGATATGAAAAGTTCATAGTGCATTGCCTGGTACAAATCAATGTGCAGTATTTGCCATTTGTATAACACCCATCATTACTACTTTCGTTAATGGAAAAAGATTATCATTTTAGGTGACTCATATTACTAGTTACTAACTCATTCTGTTGGTTAAGTTTATAATTACTGAGACAAACTAGACCTTGTTTAAAAAAAAAAAAAAAACTAGCATGTTTGAAATATACCTATGACACCTGGTTGAAGAAACAGGGATTATTTAGGAAATTAAATAAGTAGGAGAAAGTTAAGGGAAATTACACTTACAATGAACACATACCATGTGCCAATGTTTAATAGCATCACACTTGACCTCTATGATAGCCCTTAAAGGTATATATAGATTATCGTTACCATTTCACAGGTAAGAAAAATGAGGTTTACAGTAGTGAAAAAAGTTGCCACATTCACAAAAACCAGGAAGTTAGACCTGGATCTATATAACATGTTTTTCAGCAAAAATGTGTCAGCATTTTCAACTTTTCTAAGAAATTCCAAAACTTAAGAAGATTTTCACTTCTGTATGACTAGTGGAGTTAAATCAGTAGAATGATAAGATATTATGAAAACAAATTCTGACACCAATATAACACATAAAATACTTTTATAGGAAAATGTTTGCAAATAACATGAAAACTATTTGAAAATTATATGAACTATTTAGGTAATAGTGTGTATTCTGTTACTAGATGTGAATTAAAAACATATAATAACTTGGTGAAAATGTGTGTTTTAACATCTAGAATTTTATATTTTTAATCTGCAAAAATCAAGATTATATATATATATATATATATATATATATAAATATATATATATATATATAATACAATCATTGTGATATTGAAACTGATGTTTTTGAATTCATAATCCATGGTTGTTTCTTTTTTAATTAATAGCAAGAAATTTGCTCTTTAATGTTCTCAGCATTCTGCTGTGGTTCACTTCCCCTTTGCGTTCTAACATTCACTTGACAATTTGAACTAGTTCAGCATCTTCACATAGCTTCATATTACTGATAATTCCATTTTCCGTATTACCACTGAAAGTTAATTTCATCCTATCCCTAGGCTTATATTCAATTTTACTAAAAGGACATTTCTACGTAGACATCTCACAGTCATCTCAAACTGGTCGCATTCCAAGTTTAGGCCATCCTCCTCCCTACTCCTAACAATTGCCAACTTATTGCCCCTCCAACAACCACAATTTCAATTCTTTATATTAGAATGCATGAAGCTGCCTTCGGTAGCAAATATCCCTTCAAACCTCACATTAAATTTCTATTACTCCCTTGTGTACAGTCTGACGTGAGTCAGGAAGACTCCTCCACCTGAAACGTGGTCCCCCAAGTCGGTAGAGCAGAGGAGGAGAAATGTAGAGGATTCTAGGAGATATTTAGAGTGTCAGGCCCACAATGGGCTACAACTCTTCTGTCCAATTGAACTGGATGGAATTTAGACACCTGGTTCTCATCTAAGCCACAGGAAGCTTAGGAAGCATCACCTTTCTGTGTGCCCAGGATGAGAAATTTTGGTGACATCAGAACAACCTTGTCCCTGCTACCACCCATTCTACTGATGAGCAGATCACTCCATTCTTCACTTTACACATGGATGCCTGTCATCTCCCCAAGGCATAAAAACCAAATTTTCATTAATTCAATATTCAGCAAGAAATAATCAGTTTTCTAGGTGATTTGAAATAGCCTATATCAGAATCTGAAGTGTTTGCACTTGTTCCAGGATATTACCTTCCATACTCTGTATGAAGGAGGGGAACAGGGTAGGAAAAGCACACCAAGACCCCCATTTAGAAAGGCAAGAACACGAGGTGCACAGAAGCCATTGGCCTTTGTTAACTATGAACAGCTACTGGGCAGATAGTTTTAATGACCCATACACTAAAGGTGGGGCAAGTCTTTTGATTAAATTGTGCTTTTGTTTTTGGAGAACACTTATATCAGATGTTCTTTATGATACCTAGCTCTTCCCTTTGTGGAGGGAGAGGAAACTTTCATATTCTGTGATCTTAAGTTTCTATATCACTTCCTGACTGCTAAGCTAATGCCACTTATTTTAGGTGTTCTGTTCCTAATACTCTTCTAAAAACTGGGTATTAGTCAAGATGGGAATGATAAAAAATAACTCTTAAGATCTCCATGTGTGCCTTGGGAAGTTTTTAAAAGGAAAACTTGAAAATAGCTTGCATAATTTCCTTCTACATTTTATTGACCAGAGCATGCTCAGTGAACCCAAACATAATTGTATATATCGTTTCAATATATCGTTTCATTGTCAGCCCACATTATCCAAGCCAGATACCTAAGGTACAGTCTTGGACTCGTCCCTCTCCTAACACATCTCCTACTTAGTCACCCATTTTGATTTATCCTACCTGAGTAAATAGCTTTCACTTCCATTCAATTATCACTTAGATTACTGCTAAAGACTTTTACTTCCTTACCTTCAGGGTCAAACTTCTCTGATCCGTTCTTTAAATGTTGGCTAAATTATTTTTGAAAATTGCCAATCTCAACATATCTGTCCTCCGCTTAAAACTACCTATAGCTTCTATTGCCCCAGCCAAAAGCTCAATTTCTTTAATTGTAATATTTTATAGGAACTAGCCTCCTGTTGACTCGATGTCCCTATCCTTATCTCTCATTTATTACCGTAGCCCCTGCCTCATGCAGCATAAACTTAACTCAGCTTATATTCACTTGCTAACTGCTGAAGTATACATATGTGCGTTTGTTATGTTTTCTCAAAACTCCCTGTATTTTTAATTAATAGTAATTGCCACACTTTATTTGCTGACATTGCCTTTCATCTATATTTCCAATCTGTGCTTTGTGAAGGCATACATTTGTTCACAGCTATATTAATAAAGCCTAGGAAAAGACACATATGTAAAAATAACTTATATCAATAACTTTGCTTCTAATTAATTGATTATATGTCTATCAATTCAAGGTTTTTATGTTTCTCTTTTTCTGTGAAAACCATACTAGATTTTCCACTTTTATTTTACTATTATATATAACATGTATTTTTTACTTCTAATATACTATTATTATACTAGATATTATACTCTTATTTCTACAATCAATCAGAGGGTCTATTTTAGCCTTTCTGTTGCACTTGATTATAGAGGAGATTGAAAAGACTTAGGAAATATATGCTTGAAACCAGTAATGAGTGCACTTGGAAAGATTTCAAAATCTAAAAATACCATGAGATAACTTAGCCAAAGAGACATAGGCATTGGTGCCATTTTAGTAGATTCATTGAGTAGGTTAAATTATCATTGATCATGAACTTTCAGTTTTGTTTTGTTTTTTTTCAAAATCATGTTCTCAAATTTATAATAAAATATTTATGCTAAGCATGGCTTATTAAAAAATAAACACTGAATTGAGGTCCTCAATAAAATGTAATTAAGATTCCCTTTACAAAATGTGTTAACAAATATTTGTATTTTCTAGAAATTCATCCTCAATTTTGTAGGCATGAAATGATATGCTGGGATATGATTTTAAAACAATTGGCAAAAAGAGAAAAAAAAACATGAAGCAAGTATGGCAAAAACAATGGTAATTGCTGAAGTTTTTTCCATGTCTTGGCTACTGCAAATGATGCTGCGATGAACATAGGGGCACATATAACTTTACAGAGAAATGTTTTCAGATTTTTTTAGTAGATACCGAGAGCAGAAATTTCTAGGTCATATGGTAATTCTTAATTTCTTGAGGAACCTCCATACTGTTTTCCATAGTGGCTGTACCAATTTACATTCCCACCAGCAGTGTGGGAGGGATCCTATTTCTCCACAGCCTCTCCAACACTTGTTATTACTTGTCTTGTTGATAATAGTCATTCTAACAGGTATGAGGTCATAGCTCATTGTGGTGTTAACTTGCATTTCCCTAGTAGCTGGTGAAATTAGCATCTTTTCATATATCTGTTGGCCATTTGTATGTTGTCTTAAGAGAACTGTCTGTTCAGGTCCTCTGCCCATTTTCTAATTGGATTGTTTGTGTTTTTGTTGTTGAGTTGTGTGAGTTCTTTATATATTTTGGATACTAGCTCCTTATTGGAGGTGTTGTTTGTAAATATCTTCTCCCATTCAATTGGTTGCCTCTTTGTTTTCTTGATGGTTTCTTTTGCTGTGCAGAAGCTATTTAGTTTGATACAGTCCCATTCATTGATTTTTACTATTACTTCCCTTGCCTTTGAGGTCAAATTCATAAAATACTCTCTGAACCCAACGTCCATAAATATAGTGCCTATGCTTTCATCTATGTAATTTATTGTATCAGGTCTTATGTTTATGTTTTTGATCGATTTTGAGTTAATTTTGTTATATGGTGATGGATAGCAGTCTAGTTCTATTCTTTTGCATGTGGCTTTTCAGTTCTCCCAGCACCATTTATTATAGAGTCTTTCTCTTTTCTATTGTATGTTTTTTACTCCTTTGTCAGAAATTATCAGCCCACATATATGTAGATTTATTTCTGTGTTTTCAGTTTTATTCCATTGGTCTTGGTGTCAGGTTTTTTTGCCAATACCATGCTGTTTTTTTAATTGTCACTTTGCAGTACAAATTGAAGTCAGGGAGTGTGATGCATCCAGCCTGTTGTTTTTTCTTAGGATTGCTTGGACTATTCGGGTTCTTTCGTTATTCCATACAGATTGGATGATTTTTTGTTCTATTTCTTGAAAAAAATGCCTATGGAATTTTTATAGGGATTGCCTTAAATCTGTATATTGCTTTGGGTAATATGGCCATTTTAAGTATTTTAATTCTTCCAATCTATGAACATGAAATATCTTTCCATTCCTTTCTGTCTTTTGCATTTTCTTTTAAAAATGTCTTATAGTTTTCAGTGTATAGGTTTTTCACATCCTTTGATAAATGTATTTCTAGGTATTTTATTCTTTTTGTTGCAATTGCAAAAGGAATTGCTTTTTGTCAGTTCTTTTTCTGAAATTTCATTGTTAGTATATAGGAATGCAATGAATTTTTGTACATTGATGTTTGTATCCAACAACTTTTCTGTATGTGTTTATTGTTTCTGATAGGTTTTTGGTGGAGTCTCTAGTGTTTTCTATACAAAGAATCGTGTCATCTGCAAAAAGTGATAATTTAAATTCTTCATTCCCAACTTGGATGTATCTTATTTCTTTCTCTTGCCTGAATAGTCTGGCTAGGACTTCCAATACTAGGCTGAATAACAGTGGTGACAGGGGGCATTTCTGTCTTGGTCCTGATTTTAGAGGAAAAGCTTTCATTTTCATTTTTTTCACCATTACGTATGATAATATTGAGGGTTTGTTATATATGGCCTTTATTATGTAAGGTACTTTTTTTCTATAACCATGTTATTAATTGTTTTAATCAAAATGGATGTTTTATCTTGTTAAATGCTTTTTTCTGTGTTTATTGCATTGTCAGAAAAGTCATGTATTTTTTCTGTTTTTCATTGCAAAAAATGTGTCATGACTTTTCTGACAACCCAATATTAATATAATCATATGTTTGTTTTTTTATTTTGTTTGGTGTACCACATGATCGATTTGCATATGTTGAACCATCCTTGTGGCCCTGGAATGAACCCCACTTTATCATGATATATAACCTTTTTAGTGTATTTCTGTATTCAATTTGCTAGAATATGTTTTAGGATTTTTGCATCTATTCATTAGATATATTGGTCTATCGTTTCCTTTTTTGTGTTATCTTTGCTAGGTTTTGGTATCAAGGTAATGTTGGCCTCATAACATGAGTTAGGAAGTGTTGCCTCTTCTTCAATTGTTTGGAGGTATTTGAGGAGGACCGGTATCAAAACCTCTTTAAACGTTTGGTAGAATTCACTAGTGAAGCCATCTGGTCCTGGACTTTTGCTTTTGGGGAGGTTTTGGGTTATTTTTTCAATTTCTGCCCTGTTGATCAGTCTACGTATATTTTATAGTTCTTTGTGATTCAGCCTCGGAAGGCTATATGTTTCTAAAAACTTGTCCATTTCTTCTAGGTTATTGAATCTGGTAGCATATAGTCCGTCATAGTATTCTCGTATGATCCTTTGTACTTCTGTGGTATCCATGGCAACTTCTCTTTCACTTCTGATTTTGTTTGTGTCTTTTCTGTTTTTACCTTAGTGCTTCTAGTGAAGGGTTTGTTCATTTTATTAATCTTTTCAAAGAACCAGCTCTTTGTTGCATTACTTTTTTCTGTTGTCTTTTTGTTCTGTTTCATTTAGTTCTCTAATTTTTATCATTTCCTTCCTTCTGCTGACTTTGGGTTTCATTTATTTTTCTAGTACTTTAAGGTGTAATGTTAGGTTGTTTATTTGGGGTTGGTCTTGGTTCTTGAGAAAAGCCTGTAATAATATAAATTTCCCCCTTTAATACTGCATCGCTGCATCCAAATAGTTTTGATGTGACATATTTTCATTCTCATTTGTTTCTATGTATCTTTGATCTCTCCTGTTACTTCTTTGACCCAATTGTTCTTTAATAACATGTTTAATCTCCACCTAGTTGTGGCTTTTCCCACTTTCTTTTTGCAGCCAATCTCCAATTTTAAAGCTTTGTGGTCAGAGAATATTTTTTGTATGATTTCTGTCTCTTAAATTTGCTGTGTCCAGTTTTGTGTCCCAATATATGGTCTATCCTTGAAAATGTTCCATGTACACTAGAGCATAATATATAGTCTGGCATGCCAGCATGAAGTGCTCTATAAATCTCAATTGTGTCCATTTGGCCTAATGTGTCATTTCAGGGCAATATTTCCTTACTGATTTTCTGTTTGAATGATCTGTCCATAGCTGGTGCCCTACCCATAATGGGTCCCTTACTATAATTGTGTTTTTTTGTCAGTGTCTCCCTTTAGTTCTGTTAGTAGTTGCTTTGTTATATCGGTCCTCTCTGATTGGGGGCACACATATTGATAAATGTTATGTCTTCCTGTTGTATTGTCCCCTTTATCATTATGAAATGTCCATCTTTGTCTCTTGTTACCTTTTTATCCCAAAGTCCGTTTCGTCAGATATAAGTATAGCTACACCGCTTTTCTCTGGATTCCATGTGCTTGGAGTATTGTTTTCTACCCTTTACCTTTGAGTCTAAATTTGTCCTTGTAGCTGAGATGTGTCTCTTGGAGGCGGTATGTGTTTGGTTTTTTTGTTTTTGTGTTTTGTTTTTTTGTTTGAGTCAGTCTGCTATTCTGTGCCTTTTTATTGGTGAGTTCAGTCCATTTACATTTAGGTTGATTATTGGTATATGAGGATTTCCTATAGTCATTTTATCTTTTGTTTTCTGATAGCACAGTGTCTCCACTGCTTCTTTGCCTTCCTGTTTCTGTCTCTTATTTTAGTTTGGTGGTATTCTATGAGTTCTCCCTCTGTTTCCTTTTTTTTTTTATGTTGTGTGGCTCACCTTTTTGTTTGATTTTTTCTTTTTTTTTCCAGTGGCTATCATTAAGAGTATGTAAAAGAAAGTTTATATATACAGTAGTTCTTTTTCTTCAGCACCCTTCTTATTTTATTCCCCTTTGCAAAGTCAGACCTTTACTCTTTCCCCTTTTATGGTTTTATTTTCACAAATTGTACTACTTATGTTGTAAGTTAATTTCTGAGTTGCAGTAACAAGTTGTCTGTTTCTTTTCTTCTTTTTTTTTTTTTTGGTCTTTATCTTCCTTATTTTTTATGTTATGTTCAAGTGTATAGTGCCCTATTCTGTGTAGGAGTTGCCATTTCCTGCTTCCATCTGCCTGTTAGTAATCGTACTCATGGTTTTGTATTCCTTTGACTTTTTTGTTTCAGGTTGAATAATCTCCTTCAGTATTTCCTATAATGCAGGCCATGTGGTGGAAAATTCCTTCAGCTTCTGTATGTCTGGAAAGATTTTTATTCCTGCTTCATATCAGAAGGATAACTTTGCTGGATATGTTATTCTTGACTGATAATTTCTCTCTTTCAGTAGTTTGAATATTTGATTCCACTCCTTTCAGTAGAGTTTCTGCTGAAAAGTCTGGTGATAATCTAATGGGTTTTCCTTTGTAGGTTGCTCCCTTTTTTTCCCTGGCTGCCTTGAGAATGTTTTCATTGTCATTAGTTTAAACAGCTTCAATACAATGTGTCTTGGAGATGATGACCTGCTAGGATTGAGGTAATTAGGTGTTTTGTTTGCTTCTTGGATTTGAATAGGTTCTTTCCATTGGTGTGGAAAGTTCTCGTCAACAGTTTGAATAGACTCTCTGTGCCCTTCTCCCTCTCTTCTGCGCTGGTATACCCGTTATTATTCTTATGTTGCTCTCTCTGATGGAGTCAGTGGAGTTCTTTCATTTCTGCGAACTCTCAAGTTCTTCTCTTCTTCCTTTGTGTCATTTCCAGATTTCTATCTTCGATATCACTAATTCTTTCTTTCATCTGGTCAGCCATATTTCCTAGGCTAAGCTGGCTATTTCATTATTCCTCTCTTTTACTGAATTTTTCAGCTCCAAAATATCTAATTGGTTCTTTTTTAAAATTGCAATATCTTTGGTAAAATATTCATTTTGTTTGTTGATTTTGTTTCTGAATTCATTAAACAGCCTCACTGAGTTTTGTTGCATCTTGCTGAGGTGTTTTCAGGAAAGCAATCTTGAATTCTGTTATTTAAGTCACATATTTTTATATGTTTATGTTTATTTTCTTGAGATTTTTCATTTTCTTTCTGAGCTGCCTTGTTACCTTGGTTATTCATGGCAACTGATGGATTTCTTTTCCTGGGCATCTATAGGAGTGGATTCTGCAGCAGGTCTATATGAAGAGGTCGTCCTATGCTTTTCAGTAGGTGGTGCTGGAGTATTTTCTTTTCTCTCACAGTGCAGTGGTTTCTTTTCTCTTGTGCTGTCCTGCTTTTCACACGATAGAAGGTTTCCTGGGAGGTGGGCTTCTCTGTGATCATGTTGCCTCAGTCTCACCTCCTTCTCAGGGTGCTGCCCTCATGATCATGTGGTGGGTGATGGGATTCTGAGGCTCTCAAATCCCAGTGCTGCCCCCATTGCAGAGCTTGTGTGTCTCAGGAGCCCTGGTTGTCCCTGCAGGGATCAGCCTGGAAAGGTGATGCAGGGTGGGCTGTGGAGGCAGCAGGTATGTTTATGGCTCCAAGCAATGGCGACTTCCAACCCATATCTGTCTCGCCCCTACGGCTCCTTCCTTGTCTCCAGAATTAGCTGCACTGTGTATCTGCTGCTCTGGGACTCTCTCCAGTTCTCAGGACTGTAGGTATTCTGCTCTTTAATTTGCCCCTGCTACAGTTTTTTGGGGGGCCCACTTCTAACACTGGGTGGAGTTGGGAGGAGGGGGGTCAGGCTCTGTGTCTCTGTTTTCTGCCTGGCAGTGAGGGCTTAAACCACAGGTCCCACCCTTTGGTATTCGGCCTTTGCTCCAAGGTCTCTGGTATGATCTCTGGGTTCGGCCATACTATATGATGATTCCCTCAAGCAGGATCATGGGCCACAGGAAGCGCAACTGCAGCCTAAATCCTTCCCTCTTCCAGGACGGTGGTGAGCTCCAGGCTGAGGTCTGTGGCTTATGTCTCTGCACTTCTCCCTTCCCTCTTCCCTTGTTTGCCCCGATTTACCTACCTTCAGATGTTTTCATGCGCGGATCTGTCAGACATTCTTGTGTGTTGCATAGGATAGCCTTTGTTGAATTTTAGCTGTTCAAGTCATTGTGAGTTCCAGGGAAGATTTCAAGGAGCACGCCTCATGCCACCATGTTTCTGACATCTAAATCTTATATTTTTAATTACACAGCATCTTTCCTTTGTCATCCTTAACATGTGATATTAACCTTATGCAAATATGTTATGCAACATGTCTTAGGATCTATAATCCAAATTGTGTGTACATATAATAGCATGATTGAAAAAAGAAAGGATCAATTCACATTGCTATCATATAGGTTTGGGATTATTCATCTAAGGTTTTATTTTTGTTTCACATCTCCCTCAATCAAAACCAATTGTTATTAAACAAATGAAAGTGTAAAAATAATAATATTATTAAAAGGAAATTTCCATTTTTTTACTAATACATGATGATAATAATAATAACTTAGGTTGCTGTAAACTTCACAGAAATAATCTATACCTAATGAACATTATGATTTTCAACTTAAATGAATTCTGTGTGCTTAGCTATTTTCACTTTTACTGATTTAGGACTTCTAATTTTATTCATTTATTGTTACATGATATCATAAATTGTCTCCAGTAGATCCTTCTTTACAAGATATAAAACTAATTTATTCTATTTCATGCCTTTGTGCCAAAAAAAGTGTGGGTTTTTTGATTTGCTGGACTAAAAGTTATCTGTTTACATAGTAAAATGCCGGGCCTTATAAAACCTTGCCTGTATTCAGAAGCATTTTTGGTTTTTATTGCAATGTGTTGCTAGTTATCTCATTTCATTATATTGTATTTCTGTCATTTAATATTTGATTAAAATACCTAACTTATGAGATGTATTGATGGAATGAACATGTGAGAATGCAATCCAGTTTCACTACAAGAACAACATCAATAATTTTGTAGCTCTTTTTCATTTGTTATCTACCATAAAAATGTCAATATACTCTTGCAGTTTGTGTTTAGAATTCCCCTCTTTTCTTTATAAACAGCATGTGATTAATGGTCAGTTTTGGGGACCAGGCAGCCTATATTTGGGTCCCATTTCCTCCATTTTCCGGTTCCATTTGAATCTATTCCTAATCTTTATCCCTTGTTTCTTTATGGAAATCGAAGTAATTTTAGAAAGAATAGAAAAACGTAAAATGATGAAACATAGTATTTTTAGATGCATAAATGAAAAGCTGAGCTTTAATTAAAAGATTCTCTTTCTGACTGAAACCCAAAATATGAGATCACAGAAGATCAAATAATCGTATCTCTTCCTGAATTTTATTTAGAACATTTTCATTGATGACCCTTTCACGTTAATGTCTGAATGTTAATGTACTGATGGAAATATCTTGGGATCCTAAATAAACAAAACATATTATAAAGGTACCAAGGGAGGTGGTGATTTTAAATTACAAATTTGTCCCACAATTCCTTTCAACAAAATGAGAAGTCTTTTGTCGTAAATGACATTTAACTGAAAAATAACTGAGTGGGACCAACATTGCATTGTGTTACACAAAGAAAGATCCCAGATGAGCTACCTCATTATGTCAATAATCCCAGGGTGGGTGGAAGGGGTGGAGGTCAATTTTAGACCAATGGGTATGTGTAAAACACTAGAGACTATGCAAAGAAAATAACTTCTTGTGCATGGCTGCTCATTTCGTGGGGACTAGAAGTGAGTCTTGACAAGCTGTTGTTTATTGAGGGAATCGTTTGCCTAGTGAGTAGAATGTGGCTTCAGCTAAAGGAATCTACAAAAATTTCCTGAAAGAAACAGTGAAGTTATTTATTGATTTACAGTTTTATCTTTTCTAAGCTAACATTTTCTAGAACAATCAATTCATTTTGACCCAGGTTTTCTTAGTTCTTACTTTTAAGATCTGTGTCATGTTCACATAGAACATCAGTTTTCAGAACCTCATCATCCTTGTATATGTCATCTCAATTTTCTGAAGGTAAAACTTTTAAGCAGGTGAGAAATTGTCAGACTCTTTTGGTAAAGTGCAAATAGAAAATATTTTAGTCTTTGTGGGTTCTACAGTCTCTTGAAACTACTTAACTTTGTTATTTTAGCCTCGAAGCAGGCATAAACAAAAATATAAATACATGTGCATGGCTATATTCCTCCCCAAAATAAAGTTCTTATTTCTTTTAAATCACTACGTAAAAGGTAGCATTTCTATGTGGGGTGTAATTTGCTGAACTGAAAAACTTAGTGAAAAAAGACGACGACTTGACATACTTTCCACACCATTTTGCTACCCAAGATATCAAAATTCTACAGACAGTTTTCATGACATATACATATATATAACATTCGTGTGTGTGTGTGTGTGTGTGTGTGTGTGTGTGTGTGTGTGTTTGGTCCCTGGTAAGTATGCATCTCTACCTGCATCAAGAAGGTACTGCTTCAGTTGGCACTCATTTGAACCTCTCTCTGACTTAATTTTTTATCCGTAATAAGGGATCATAATCTTATAAGATTTTAATGATGATAAAGATAATGCTAAAATGTATAAATCTGTATTTTTTACATAAATCAATAGAAGTGATTGAGATCAGTGGGTTTTGATTCTTAATATAATTTACCTTCATTTTTGATAAGTGAATTGTGGAGAGAAGGTATTTTTACCTTAAATATAATTCCTAGCAAATAGAAATATAAAATTACCATAATCCTAATTTTGAACATTAGTGCTAGGGTATCTCTGAATTGTTATGACCTACTGTGCACTTTTCTATAATATTCTATTTCCTTTGAAAACAACTCTAAGTCATCCAAATAGGAAGACATGCTTACAGTCTTTTTAAGGTACCTCTCTTCAGATAAATTAAAAAACAATCAAGTTATTTAATTCATGTATGTATATGTTTCATATCAGATAGTTATATAGGTCACTTTTTCTGAGAGGCCGACACCAAGAGGTTATTATTAGGTTTCATGGGGGTGCTTCATGTTAAGCATTAAGGGGAGGAAACTGGTTTCATAGAACGGGGACTTCAGACGGTGATGTGGGTCTGATCCTTGGGAAAGAAGAGGGATGGGAATGATCGGGACGGGAGATTTGCAGCCCGCAGCACAGTTTTAGTAAGTTTTGGCCAGACCGATGTGGAGTCATCAGTTCAGATCCCACAGATCCTAAGATTGGTCCTCCACTAGTATTTTCACCATTGGCCAGAAGCAGCCTGAGGAAATATGGCCTCATGTAACCAGAGCAGCAGCAGCTGGGGCTGGCTGTAATCTGTGTTCCCTAATACAGGAGTTCTACGTGGCCACCACAGATACCAAATGTTGATATGAAGAAAAAAGCAAGAACAAATAAAACTGTGAAATGATAACCTTTAACATCCATTAGATGATGTAAGTGTTATGTTTGATACTTTGAAAAATATTTCATCATTATATATTCACATATAAATGTGCATGTATGAATAATTTTTTCTCTTTAATTAAGAATGCTTCAATAATATTAACAATTTTTTTTTATCTAATCCTAACTTACCTTTTAAAAATCAGCATAAGGGAGAAGTTAAAATATTCTGCTTTAATTTCACCAGTAGATTTTTTAGTGTTTTGTAATCATAATGTTTAATTTGTGCTGTTCTTAGACTTTAATTATGAAGCTAAATTGTACTAATACCCATTAGGTACTTCTTAATTGAAGGCACATCATATGTCTGATGTGGCAGTACTAATTGGTGTAATTAAATTCTAATATGCATCAGTAGCCTAATTTTAAAAAGTGAATAAAAGCAAAATGAAATAAGCCAGTTCTTGAAACTGCATAGCTGTAAAACATATAAATTCATTTGCATTTATACATACATATTTATTCAGAACAGACAACCCATCAATTATATTTCAAATTAATTTCACCAGATAACATGAAATAGAGAGGAAGATGAATTGGTCAGGTAAATATGCATATGACTTCAAAAGGAACAACCATAAAGTTCTAGAAGAATGGTGCTTTTCTCTATTACAAATACTGATGTAGGTCAAACCCTTTGAGAGTAAATACATTCCTTATTGTAATAAGTTTTGGGTGAAATTACAACCCACTTACAAATCACATTACCGGTTGTTCAAGCAGGAGGTGAATCAGTGGTGAGCTCTGTCCCGCCCAGCTGAAACAGGCTCCAAAAACAGCAAAAACATATATTTTCACATGTTCAAAAAGATTCATTCATTTCCACTCTCAGATCTTCTTTGTCCCATATAATATATGTATTTTTAAAATAAGTTTAGTAATTCTGATTATACGTTTTATCTTGATGTTTCTACTGAAAATAATAATGGGATATGTATTTCTTTAATTTGAATTATATGGACTTAAAATAGGAAAGGAAATTATAAACTGTTTTAATTTTCTTAATTCAGGAATTCTTAGAAAAATCTTGTTATATTTAAAATTTTAATTTATATAGATATTTTTATTCAGATGTAAAGTGAGATTCTGAGCACTAATATCAATATCATTGCCAATTTAATTCATAATCATAATGAGTTCACACATGGAATGTGTTTTCTATTTAGTTTTAAGAATCTCTGGGATTTACCTATCTGGATATGGGCTCAGATTCTTCCTTGTGTGACCTTTGCAGTCCCACAGGAATTCATGCGTATAATGAACTCATATTTGGTTTAATGCTCTATTGTCACTATCTTGAAATTCTTAATAGTTTCTGAACAAGGCACAACCCTCTTTTTCATTTTGCACTAGGACTCACAAATTACGTAGCCAGTCCTGTAGGGACCCAGGATTTTCTTACAACCATACATTTTACTGTACTGAAGCTATGGAATACTAATGTTTGAGAGCCCAAAAGGAGAATTTTAAAGGTCATTTTACTTTGCAAAGCTAATAAAAAGTAAAAATCGAAAGATAATACAACCATTTTTAAAGCCATTTAATATTGTTAATTTTGGAAATATTGCAGATCATTTCATAATGCTTTCATAGAGAAGCACTGCTCATTTACTCTGCTACTGCACTTTGAATCATTGGCAATAATACATTTCAAAAGGAAATTTTAATAATTTGGAGCATAGTAAAAGTTATTAGTTCTCTCACAGTTACCTTAAAGAAATCAATATTGTTCTTTGATTTGTAAAAATATCAAAGTACTTCTAAACTCTTCAGCATTTTGATATTTGTTTGAACAACTTATTGGAATCTGAAAATTACCAAAGCTTCACACAAAATATAGCTTAGTATTCTCAGTGACTTGTGAAATTATGGAAAAAAATAAAAATACTCCCTTATAATAGCCAAGATATTTGAAAATCAAGAAAGTAAGGGAATACATGCTTATGGATGTGGCATTACTAAATTAAAAAGTAAATACATCCATCAGTACAGTTACTAGATGGTGCTCTCTTGGTAGTTGATTATTTTACTGTTACTTGTTATTGAGGTTCTGCTGATTTCATAAATATATGAAGGTAATAGCCACAAAGATAACTTCAGATGAATAAATTAACCCACTGATACATTAGTCAGTTGAAGTCAGAGCAATGATAAGATGTGTACAGAAAAGTAATTTGAGACCAGAAAACAAGGAATATTGGTAATATGTTTTTACTTTGGGGTTACTTTTTCTTTAAAAAGTGGTTCAGAGAGTGTTATAGAAAAAGCAATATCAGAATTCTCTAATACATTCCAAAGTTTTAAAAGTTCTTAAAGCCTATAAGAGAAGTGAAATGTTTCATGGGCATATTGTAGAGATGGGAAATTCAGGATACAGACTGGAATTAAACAAATGTAAGTAAGCCGGAGACAGGGTTTCATCTTTGACTAGAACACTCTTTCCAATAAGCCAGCAATTTTCATAATTTTCAATTTTTCTAACACATTTTTTCAAACCATATTTAACCTAGAAGGAGAAGCAAATAAAAGACACAAAATTAGAGCTAATTTTGTTGAATCTGTGTTGGCTCCACAGAGTACAGTTAGGAAATGATTACATTAAGCTGAACATATGCAGAAATCCTGTAAATTTCTAGGCAGTACACAAAATCTATAAATAATGTGAAACAAATATAACATGTTAAGCACAATATACAATCATTGTCTTTATTTAACAGAATAGTTCTCTATTATTTTAATGTAATACATTTTCACTTTAAAAATAACTTTAAAAAAGCAATGCTTTATTAAGAAAAAAATATAAATGTAGGAAATAGATGAGAAAAATACTGGTAATTATAACTTCCAAGTACAGCAATTTGGGTTTATACGTATCATACTAGACAGCTTTCTGTGTGTCCAAGCATTATGAGTCTTTCATTAAATAAAGTCCTCATAAGCATTTCACTTCGAGTAATGCTCCGGGAAGTGGCAGCCCCTTAAGTCATCAGAACAACTCCTGAGGTCACTAAAAAAATTAGGTGAAACATTTTAAAAGTCACACTTTTTCTTCCTCCCTAAAGAGACTGTCAGGAACGCTACCCCATGCCTCGTGCTCCTGTTTCTGATTTTTAAGTCATCTATTATGATACTTGTATTACCCTATCAATCTGCGTTTCCACCAGAACCAATCTCCTACCCTCTGTCCCACATCTTGGTAGCTATTGAATGTTTATGTTCTGCAAACTCTTCCATATTTTCATGGAGAACTGGTACCTAGTGTGTCTGGAAAATACTACCTCGATAGCCCTTTCAGTGAGATGCCACCTGTTTGTCCACTCCCACTTCACATACCTGATGATCAAGAGGTTGGGTATATATGTTTGGTTTTAATTTGCAGCTGCCAGGTTATTATTATTCTTTCGTTATTCTTTCCTCCTGCAAACAAACAAATGAACATTTCCAATCAACTTTGCTCACTTGTTGCTTAGGATATTTATTTGTATCGAATTTTCCACTTCTGTGTGTTCTTCCAAACTACTTGGTATCTTTCCACTGTGACAGTTGTCACTTTGGCTTTGAAAGCCATTTTCTTGACTGAAACCCCTGTTATTATTCTCCATTACTTTTGCCTCAGATTGATAACTTCAAAATCTTATCTGTTTCTTGACCACCACATCTATAATAACTTTTATTCTTCCTTATTTTGAGAGCAATTGTTTTTTTGATATTTAAATATATATATTTAAAAACACTTTGGTCATCTCTACCACCTATTTCACACATCACCACTGTTCAAGACCTGCACTTGTACAAATTTTGACTCTTAAAGGTTGTCAATCTGTGGACTCCAATATCTTGTCTCTGTTTCTTAACCTTCTCATTACTTCTTTTCCTTACTTGCCCAGGAAAAATTGCATAGTCCATCATTATAATTACCTGAATGATAGGATTTTTGAAAAGTAATTTTTGTAGAGTTTACATATCTAATGAGAAGGTGTTGCTAAATGCAATGGTTTATTTTAGTCATTTTTATGTTTATTTCTCCAAAGCAACTATAAAAGTGGGCCTTCTTTTACTCTGAATTTATCCCAGGTACCTTAAATTTAATTCTTAGATGTACTTTTTCCTTCATATGCAGTGAAACAAGTGTGAATTGCTTAGTTGTCCAGTCCAATCCAATCCTAACATTATCTGCCTATATTGTACTGAAACTTTTTCATATTTCTAAATTTTAGCTTTCACCATTCTGTGGTGTTTGTTCTTGACATGTTACATCTGTGGGAATATACAGGCTGTTTCCTCTTGGAATAGTATCTAGACATTGCTGAAAATGTTTGACTTTTGCGATAAATTCTTCATTTTCTTAGTAGAATTTTTTTTATGTAACTAAGTACATTTATAATATAACCAAACGACATGGGCAAAGTCTTTAGGAAGAATGAAGCCTTATTTCTATTATTTGTGGCACTGCCACAATAAAATCAGATAGATAAATTTGAACTATTTTCTTCTCAATTTCAAATCTGAAATTGCAAAGAATTATC
The DNA here is from genome assembly GCA_031876335.1 of Hipposideros larvatus. Classification (NCBI taxonomy): domain Eukaryota; kingdom Metazoa; phylum Chordata; class Mammalia; order Chiroptera; family Hipposideridae; genus Hipposideros; species Hipposideros larvatus. The sequence goes on from CM063094.1 coordinate 10,599,642, forward strand.
ACTGGCATTCAACTTTCTACTTATCATAAACTCAAAGAACATTTCACTATTTTAACATTGAAATCAATTTATAAATCTTTACAAGACTGGTTTAACCAGAAGATATTTTTAACCAAATTGAGAAAGACTAAAATCCACATATCATCATTTCAATTCAATATGTTGGCGCAAATTGAATTGTAATCATTTGTTTGAGCATATAGTCAAGGCCATTCTCAAAGCATATACAGCTGTAGAAACAAAAGATTTGCCTGAGTCCTTTGCTTGTTAACGTTTTAAGTGGCTTGAAAATGGTAATTAAAATCTCATTTCAGATCACTTTGAAGAACCCTGTAAGGTGACATTTAATCCTTATATTCTGAGCATGGTGACTATTGATACCTAGTGAAAGTTTTTAAGATCTTTTTCACAGGTCCATGACAAAATGACAATATTTGATTTAAAAAAAATCTCAAAGTTAATCTTACTATATAAAATATAACATGAAGCCCCTTCTCATCAAATTAATAGCCAGATCAGTTGTAGAATACAATATTCCCAAATAATTACTGATTTATTTTTATGTGAGAAAGTGTTAGCTGGTGTAATTTTTTCCTATTTTACTTTTGTGTTTTGTTTTTTGTTTGTTTTTCCGTTTTCCTCAGATGCCTTCTTTTGTAAGCAAATGTATGGAAGGTAGGCACCTTCTACAATTAGGACATAAAACTAAACTTTGTGTGATTTGGCCAAAGACCTTTATGCAGAGTTAATAGAAGAGAGAAAGTGGAGTGATTTGCAAAATGAGTTCAAGACCGCTGAGGAAAAGTGTTCTGTCTAGTTGTGTCAGCCTTTTTATGTTAAGTAAATCGTTCACAGTAAGGTTCCAAAGAAGGCTGAAGAGCTGGCAGAAGCCATGGGGTTAACATAACTTCCTGCCACATGATGCTTAGGTTGTTGCCTCAAGAATCAGCCTGCAGGCAGGCTGTGATTTCAATAAAAAGGATAAGACATACGAATAGGAGCTTGTAATTGTATCCTCCACATGGAGGAGCTATGGGGATATGCCTGCAGCCAGAAGGCGGTGGGAAAACGTGTGTGGGTCTCAATAGCAACCTGCTATAGTAAAAAGAAGCAATGACAGGGATGGAGTGATTCCCCTGCTTATAATTAGAACAGATTAAAATCCTTTTGAAATAAGGGAACTCTAGAGATATTGAAATGATTAAATTGGTGTGTACATCTCAAAACGGAGTTGAGGGATTTACTATGACTAGGGCATAGGAGAAAGCAGACCCAAAGGTCTAATGATGGTATCCATTTGCCAGTGTTAAGAAAAGTCCATACTTCTAAAAATTGCTTTATGTTTCTCATAAAATTTATACCTAAATTTATTTTAGTTCTAAATTTGATTTGATTTCTAAATCAATTACAAGATGTTATCTCACAGTTAAATTAACTATTTATTGCTTTTTTTTCTCATTTTAGAATTTTTTTCTCTGCCAGTTAAAATATATATAGTCCAGCTCCTAATTCAATTTTGACTGTGATGTTGTGGGCAATTGTGATATAGTTTGCCCATTAATCAATAAATTTACATTATAGCGAACACAAGATGAAACTCTCAAAAAAACAAAATACCAAAAGAATGTAAGGGAAGATTAAGTAAAAAAATGATCAATATATATGGTTTTTAAATATTTTCAACATCTGTACTGTATACTTCCTCAAATAAAGAAACATATCAATGCTGAATACATAGAATAAACATTGAATAGATTACAGAAAAAAATTTTACCAAATAATCAAAAGCAGTTTAAGTCTAGTTCCTATTGTCTTAACCATAAAACCTTGAAAATATTGACAGGATATGTTGATTTTTTAAATTTAAAATTAATACATATTACATTATTACTAATATAATTTTGAAAACTTAGGACATTTTGAATTGAGTTTTATTGAGATATCATTCACAAATAAATTTTTGAAAATTATAAGAACATTTTAAATATTTTTTTTACAAACCCCTTGACTAGAACTACAGTCTGTATACAAATTTGGCATGACTTTTAGCTGATACCTATTCGGGAAAATATTTTAATAGATCATCCCTTTTCTTTATTTCTCTGTGTGTGTGTGTGTGTGTGTGTGTGTGTGTGTGTGTGTGTGTATATATATATATATATATATATATATATATATATATATAGTCCTTGAAGTTCTAGGACAAGTATACATATCTTATTCTAATTATGTACCTCTAAATATTAATAAATAATTAATGATGCAACTGATAGACTTGATTCTTCTCCTTACTTTGCATTTATAATAATAAATTTGTATCAGTGTTTGCCCCAAATTAAATGATAAATGACTTGATTTTTACTTTAATTCTTAATTTTGAACTTTACTTAATATTGCATTCATGTGATAACTTTTGGGAAAATACACATCTATTTTCTATTAAGACTGCACAATTGAGAGAAACAATAATCAAACAGCATTTAATTACAATACATAAAGATGAGTATTTAAATATAGATGATAGAAATGTGTCCTTTCTTTTTACATATCTAAGTCTAAGCCGTGTTACTCAGGTTATTTCACTTCTTTCAAGTTTTTAAATCCTACTTGAGTTGCAATAACCTATTTGGAATATGTTTTTAAATAGTAATTCATTTTAACACATAGTTTCATATATAGGAGGCTGTACTAATCAGAAAGAAACAAAATATAAATTCAGATTATGAAATTTTCATTATATGCTCTTTCTGATAACTTTATGAAAGCAAATTGTGGAACCTTTTTGAAAAACTGATAACAAATTTCCAGTCGAAAGAAAAATCAGATATGAAACTACTCTGTGAGAAGTCTATCTGTGTTTCAGTAACTGAAACTCCTTGGCACAGGATCAAGCTCCCACTTATATGCTCATGTGGATGCTGTCTAAATGTGGATACAAAGTGTGATCACAAAATATGGTAAATATTTAACTTTTTTTAAAAAACGTATTACAGTACAAGATACATTGCCATTAATCCCCCTGAAAAAATTCCCTCCTTCCCCTCTTTGAACACACTTATCCCGTCATTCTCGCCACTTTCTGAAGAAGTTCTGGAAGTCCTCTTTCGTGAGTATCTTCAATTGCGCTGCTTTGGCTACCTCAGTGTCCTGCGTTGATTTAAAGCACTTAACTTTCTTGGTCATTTTGACTTTGGGGAAGAGCCAGAAGTTGTACAGTGCCATGGTCTGGTGAATAAGGCGAATGAGGACACACCTTAATGACTTTGACAGAAATTGTCATATACCAGGATTGATATGTGACACAAAATTTCATGTTAATACAGTACATTGTTTGTGATCCATGATTTACGGCACACTTCAAAACACACCTTCTCTCAACCATAGCTCACACCCAACTGACTGCACTGAACAAGTTGAAACTTGTCACACACTGTTACTGAGGTTCGATGTGTCATTTCACATATCGAAGATCCCTGCCTTTCCGTTGGATGGCACTCGGCAGCAGCATTCACCGTATTTGTTGATCACACCTTGTATACATGTAGATATAGATGTGAATCAATGTCATAAAATATCCTAAGTAATCGTATAGTATATTAATGTCTAGATACAGTTTTGAAAGGTATTGTTTCAACCAATCAATGCGAAGTATTTTAATTTGCAAAAATTCATCCTATCTCATCAGATAAATTGTCTTTTTTTAACAGATTAGGCATTTAATTAGGTTCTTCATAATACATTTAGAACACTAGTTTATGAGGATGAACCCCATTCGTGAGAGCAAACACAGAGCGGTGGTAGCCCTGGAACTGAGAAACAGCTTTGATTTTTGTCACAATTTGCAAGTCCACGGCTTTCTGATCAATTTTGTGCTGCTCTGTAATCTTGTATGCCTTTCTCTGTGTTGAAGATCTCACCCTCCTGGTTTCTGGGCTTATGCAGCTTCTTCTTGAACATCAGTGAGATGTTTAGGGATTTTCATATCACCGATACCAATTTTTGGGGAGGTGGCAATAACAAATTTCCAGTGTGTTCTATGCAGAGGAACTCAATTGAGGGACAGAGGTCCATCCACAGGTCGCAAGCCACTGCTCAGCTGCTTCAGGAAAACAGCCTCTTGCCTCTTGGGCGCCCAGTGAGGATGATGAGAATGGTCCTGGGAATGATGCTGGCCCCATGTTTTCTCATGTGCTGACTGAAGGGTTTCTTGCTGTGACTCAGCAGCTTTAGAGACACATCTTCAGTAAGGTGGTATCTAAGCATTTTGTGAAGTTGAACCACGCAGGTGCCACCATTCCTATTGCCACCAACTGCTTTTGTGACAGTAGCAAGAGACGTCTCCTTCCTTTTCTTTTCAATCCTGGATTCAGCTGCTGAATACTTCCTCTTGTAAATGGCCTTTCGGGAATACATTGCTGATTGGAACTGTCTGCTGACTCCTCATACCAGGATAGGGCTTCGGCGGCAGTGGGGCTTCCCCGTAGGCATTCTGGCCTGCAGGTTACGCTTCTTAACCTTGCCCCCAGCATCAGCCTGCTTGGCTTCTGGTTTTGTCTTAGTATCTGGCTTCTCAGCTTTTTCACCTGCCACTTGCAAGATGGGAAATAGGCAGATAGGTTGGCTTTTAAAACATGAAGTGCTTCTTTATAATTTTTTTGTTTGTTTTTTAATTTTAATCAAATGAGAAAGCAAGTATGTGTGAATTCAAAATTCCCCTTTATGAAAATATGTGCTTAAAATTTTTATTGTTGAAGTAATATAGCATTTGAATTAGTGGTTGTCTTAGTAAGGGAATTTATTTCTTCAAGACTATGACATGCTTATCTTGTATACAAAATCATCAAATAAATATGGCTGCTGATGATGAATTTTTACCTAATTATTCAATATAATCCTTTCTCTCAAAAGAGGAATGATTAAATGAATTAAACAACAGTTAAGCAATTAGATTCAGTATGAATATTATGTGCCTTTGTGCATACTTTTGAGTTTTTAAGGTCAATCATTGCATAGAAAAAATTATTAAAATTAATTATTTCTAAAGAAGACAAAAAATAGTACTTAATTTTGAATAAATTTGTTAATGAGTAGGATACGTTAAAAAAAATAAGAAAGTTTAGTCATACTTAAACATGGATGTGAGAGGTTTTCTACAGGGCAGCACAAAAGGAAAATTAAATTATTCCAAAAGTGAAACCAAAAAACCCAAAAACTAACAACAACAAAAACATTTCAAAATATTCCTGCTTCTGTTTTACTTGAAAATAATAAAAATAAAAAAAAACAGCTAGATGTTAGTCTTCATGAATTCATTGTTGAATTTTCTGGATTAACTAATTAGAACTTTTAGCTTTTTTCTCAATACTACCGTAATTTTCTAACCTCAAACATAGAACCAGGCCTCACTTCCCTCTTCATTCTTTCAGGAATCACATATACTAGACTCATCATTGTACCTGTAATCCTCTGAATGTCTCATTCTTTTTCAGGTACCCATTGTCTGTGTTTGTGCTTTGTCATTTATTTAGAATATCTTTTCCCCATTTTTCACCCTTAAGAAATATCTTTTATAAATACACTGTAGTACTAGAAATTCTAAGACCAACAGATCAAAAGGCAAGTGCCATTGAGAGGATAGTTTATGACTCACAGTTCCCAAAAGGGGGGAGCATTCCACGCCATGGAGAGCCATGTAGGGAAGCACCTGCCCATCATAAAACAGAGGGAGAGAGAGGAACTTGGAGCAGTAGCCTTTATCATGGTTTCTATGGGAAGGAACAGCAAGGCAAAGTCAACAGGTTTAGGATTGATTAGTCTTTATAATTTCAGTGGGTTCTAGAGCATAGGGGCTGTCTCCTGTTGTCTGGTACCTGGCTCTGGGGTTATTATGGCGGGTACAGTGGACCAGAATTTGGCAGCCTGGTAAGAGAGATGGTTGGGGATTGGTTGGTTGGTATTTGAAAAGTGAACCCCCAGAAGGAGTCAGATGGATCAGGGGTGGTGACAAGAGAGACAGGAGGCTGAGGCAAGGAGTCTCAGGAATATTACTGGAATATTTTTACTGAGAATATAGTGCGCCTGCCATACACATGCGAGTGGAAGTTAACACATGTATGCTGAAGACAGAAACCTGGTTAATGCAGTTATTCCACTGCATATTACTAAAACTTCTCAAAAGCCAGTATACCATGATTGATTATTTACAAATCTTAAAATGTTTAAAAACCTTTCATTTCAGTGGATGCTCATAACTCCTACTTGAAGATTAAAAAGTAATATGGATATGCCTGATTTGTATAGTACATAACATACAGCATACAAAAATCACTTACCTATCTGCATAACTTCCTCGATCCAATAAGTTTGTTAAGTTCCTTATCTAATGATAATTCCTTACCTTGAACTGATCCTATACTAACTTCTTATGATGTATTCTCTGTGTCATGTTTAATATTTTCATCTCAACTGTATTTCTCTTCTTGACATTTCTCTCTTTAACTGTCTTTTTTAAATTGAAGTTTAGCACATATAAGAAAAGTACACAGAGCACAAATGTACAGCTTGATTAAGTATCGAGTGAACCAAATTTGCACTACCCAGTCATGAAATACAATATGACCAGCATCTAAGAATTCCCTCTTAGGCCCAAGGATATACTAGATTATGTCTTTACCAGCAGTGTATGAGTATCCCCACTCAAATACATCTTTTTCAACCCTTACTATTTCAAAAGTTGCCAGTCTGTCGTGATTCGACTTTTCAGTCCTTAGTTTCTAAAGCCATTGGGGATGTTTGCATATGTTTATTAGCTCTCTGAATTGTTTATTTTGTTTGTGTTTTCACGTGTCTTGCACATTTCTGTTGGACTCTTTAAAATTCATTTTTCTTTATCCCAAGGCCATGAACATATTCTCTTATGTTCTGTAAGCTATTATTTTGATTTTTAGATCCACACTTAGTATGGATTTGATTTTGTGAGGCTGGGTTTTAGGAACCAAGATTTTGGGGTTTTTGTTTTGTTTTTAATGTAGGCATACAGTCAGTACTGCATTGCTTATTGAATGGATTGTCATTTCAATCATTTATCCGTTGAAATGCATTTACCCATGGAATTTTGACAGAAGCTAAGTGTCCACATATGTATGGATCTGACTATGGTCTTTGTACTCAATCTTAATTTATTTGTATGTACTTTCATAAACACAGCACTGAGTGAGTGTATCTTATAAAGTTTTAATATTAAGCAGAGCAAATCCTTCTACTCAGTTGTTCTTACTCAAGATTCGATGAGGAGATAACCAATATGTTCCTGTCCTATTCCCCCATCTTCCTGAGTAGCCTTTTTATTATTTCCACCAGGAGAATTCATTTATTGCAAGTGGCATCAGATGGAAAAAAAAACCAAAAAAACACCTTTGAACCTCATAACCTCATTGCAAGGAACCTTGTAAAGCTCTACAAACAGCAAATGCAGTAGTGAGACTCCAGGGAGTCGATCTTTTGGTTCATGTTTCAAAACTAAAGACACAACTCACATCCCAATAATTGGAAGGTGCCTCTACTAGGGGATCTCAAACTGTAGGTTCTCAGAGGTCCTTTAACAGTATCTTATGTTTGGAAGTAAGTAGCTGACCCAAGACTTTTGAAGCAAGTTGATGATTTCTGACATTGAATAGCTTATACCCAAGATGGATCAGCACTTCTGTCAAATTCTAGTTATTTTTGTTTGTCTGTTTGTGTATTTTAATCTGATCACTTAAAGTTAATTTTCTCATTTTCTGTCAGTCCCCTGCTTTTCATTTACCCATAATTGACCTTATTTTCCTCTCTTGCCTCCTTATTGTTATCATTAGATCAGAATGTACTTACTTTAATTCCATTCTTAGATTACCCCAAACAATAGCCACTGCCCTCAATCTTACTGACTGCTGGGTACGCGCCCTTTATCACCAGACTCACATGATAAAAGTCTCTGTACAATTCATGTTTCATCAAACAAGAGCATAGGGAATTATTGCTAATAGCATTTCCACATGTACCAATGTGGAAAAATGACCTTAAACAATTAAAACTGACATTGTTAGTGTCCCTTTCCCCCAGAAAAAAAATTATTGTAATCTATCCATTACCCCAGGTAATTCTCAATTTAAATTCAGCAATCCTCATTGGGCGATGAACCAAATACTTGCCAATTGGACGAGACTAATAGATATCCAATAACGTAAGTCCTTGGTTCACACCTCATGTCTCAAACAATTTCTATTTTGGGTTTTTTTGTGTGTGTGAGTTTTTCCTTTATGGCCAGGATACTTGGTTCTGTTTGCCTCATACTAACACCTCATGTCTTTTAGGAATAGTATTCCAAGACTTGTCTGTACAAATGACTCTAATTTTATAAATCATCAAGGTTAGAAATTTTGACTCAGATACAAGCTCCAAAATGAAGCTGTTCTTGATTATTCTAGCATTTTACTAGGAAAACTACTGACTCTGGCAGACGTTATTAATGATGTCACCTGTGTGCTAGATAGAATGCAGATTATCGAATGACTTTGGTGAGCTCTGAGCTGTACAAGTGGTCTCTAGTTGTACTGCAGGTTGCTTGGTTTGCATATAAAAGGCACACTCACAGGCTTGTGGTTTGCTATCTCAAGCTAACCCTAGCAGTTTACAAGTCTCCACAATGTCAAAAAATAACAAAATATAGAAAAAAAAAAAGATCTTGATTAATAGAGTAAGGTAGAACGCGTTACACATTACCCTAAGGAATAAGCTACAAAGCTCCTTAAGACTGATCCTTGGGAGCCCTGGTTCTGAAGCATTTTATAGAAACTATGGATTGCTATTGTTTTTTGTCGTAATGATCCTGATGCTAAGTCATTGAATGCTATCCAGGGCCTTAACTGTCTTTTTCTAGCTGCTTTTTCATCAGAATATTGACATTACTGTAAAACTACAGAAAGCTCAATGATCAAAAATGGAAACAATTGAATAACTCCCAAGTAGGGAAAATAGGAATTTCTAGCCTTCCCTGAAGTGGTCATTCTTTCACAAGGAAGATAACAACCAAACAGGGAGGAAAATGGCCAAATTCTATATGACATTGGAACTGACTCACAACCTTTGCAGCAACCAGCCCAGACCTCTGCATCAGTCGGCTCAATGGTCATGATTTGGGCAGTGAAGACCACCTTGTCTATTTTTGCCTTTGCTGCAAACTCACGACGAGCCAGAGAGAGTCAAACACCCTGAATCAATCACATATGATACCCCACTTCTACTTAGCCCACCTCCAACTTCTCCATACCAATAACCTTCCAAAGCCTTCACTTTTTTAAAACTCTAAATTCTTCCTATTCCCTGCTCGACTTTGAGTCTCTGCAGAACAAAAGTGATGATAGCTGACTCTCTTGTGTTATTACAAAATATGAATAAATAGGCCCAGTTTGTTGTCATTTGGGTGGTATTGATTTATTTCCACCATCCACAAAAATCTATATGATAATATTTAAATAATATTAATTTAAAAGAGAATTCTACATATCTGTACATATAGGGTGTGTCCATCTGGCATTACTCAAAGCAAAAACGTCGAGAAGCAGCCCCACTTTGAGCCCAAACTTGCAAACCGGCTCAATATACTCAAAACCGAGCTTTGGGTTGACTGTTTTTATGCCTGATTTGCAAGATCTCTAATATGCTTGGTGACACACAGGCAGAATTTTAACCTTTTACATGTAAAGTTAAATGAAGCATGGCATTAAAGTGATCTAGTACTAAATATGTTTTCTAATTGATCCAGAACCATGCTTGTGCAGGTAACCAGAGACTCGTCTATCTTAAATGGTTTCTGGAGATAAAATGGTTGTTGCCCTTTCCAAAGAGGGTGCTGGTGAAGGACACACAGCCTTTGGTCATCTTTTGTTCTTTGTAACCCTAAATTCTTCTTTGTGTGAAGACCCTTCACAATTCGAGATAGTCTTCTGGGCATATCAAAGTCCAAGAACTTTACATTCTATCCATTGTTGCTACCTTTTCTCTATTATCATCCTTTTTTGACAGTTTTCTGCCATTGTTGTTCGCACCTGCTTTTATATTTATTTGCCCTTTTTTTCCCTTTCAAATTCAAAAATGAAAAGGAGAATCAGGAATTGCCAAAAGCTGGTCACTCAGAGAACCAAGGCATGCTGTCAAAACCTCACCATGCTGATTTTCTAGAATACTTAATATTTTATTAATATCAATATGTGCATTCACTTGGTAACAAAATTCTGACTTGAGTTTTAAACACTTATTTTAAGTGAGGAATTTCAAAAGAGAGGCCTTCAGAAATACTATCTTTTGGGGCATGCTTTGCTTTACACAATCTTTTAAAGTTATTCTTAATGTTTAATCCATCATCCTCTGACCTTCTCCATAGGAAAAGAAAATGTAAATCTCCTAGACAGCAGAGAACAAACTGTCAGAAAAATAAAACAATATTTTCTAATAGCTGTAGTTCTGTAATGCAGCTCTAAACCAAACTGTCACTTCAGTTGCTTCACATTCTTAATAGGAAATATTAACCTTCTAGCTTTGAAGTTAAGGAAAAAAAATATGTTTATCAATTTCCATAACTAGGAAATTCATGTATTAGGGGCATTAAGAAAAAAACTCATGGTACAATTAAATAAGTACAATGCAGGGAGGGTGTGTAGATGCTTTACAAAGTTGTTAGAGGGGCGAGAAGTCACAAAAGAGAGTGCAAGTAACCTTTGGTTTGTGAGGGTGGAGATTTTTATCACCCCTTGGCTTACAGGCCACTGGCAGGGCCAGCTGACTACAGACAGAATGAGTAGCGCCTTCTTGAGAGGATGGTGATCTTATCTTTAGGGACAAACCCAGTCACTGATTGGTAGTCTGTTAAAAATACCCTGATCTTGCCCTCTGCTTTTCTTCAAATCCTAACCATTTGCTCTACCCCTCTGAATGACCCAGCAGCCTGAGGCAAAAGGGGTCCTTGCTGATGGAGTCCATCTAAGCGGTTTCCAGGGCAGAGAGTACAGGGAGAAGCAGAGAGAACTGGAGGGCAAGCACGTGTCCAAAATGGAGGGTATTTGTGTGCTTCATTTGACCTCATTTATTTTAGTGCACTGGTTCATATTTAAGGATATTTCAGGCTTTGTGCTTCTACAAATTCAATTAGTATTTATTGAGAGATGATCATATGTATTATTTTTTTCAATAACCTCTTATTAAACTTTCCTCTTATTTTTCTGTGATGCAGTAACTTCTTGCCTGTCTTTGAAGATATGGTCGTTTGGAAGTCCTCTTCTTATTGTTCTTTACTGTCTTTCCTCTGCTATTGTGTAGACCTTCCATTTGTTGGTTTTATTTTATTTAATTTCTTCCCCCTGCACCTATGATGTTGCCACTTCTCTAAATGAGTATTGATTTTTTTTTTCCGATTTTGCATTCACGTTTCGATAGGTGAGATTCTGCCAGACTCCTTGTTTTTACTGAGCAACCTGGTTGGTGCGTGAGAGAGTTTCATGCTACTGTAGCGTGTACTTTGCTTTATTTCCAGTCAGATTTTTTTTGGGGGGTGGGTGGGTGGTTGGGAAGGGAGAAGAGTCTATTAAGCAATGTATATAACTAGGTATTGCCCAGTGATCACTGCCCCTCCTTTCTGACCCACACTCAGCACGCACACATAAGATACAATTCTCCCTTGCTTTCTGAAACAAAATTCAAAAATCAGCCATGAGAAAAAAATAAGTTATAAATTTGACTACATAGAATTTAACGTCTTCTTTACTAGTAAATAAATTAGAAATAGATTTCAAAGATAGTGAAGAGACTGTGAGACAATATTTAAAACATATATGACAAAAGATTATATTAGGAAATGACAAATCGTTCAGGAAAATAAGTAAAAAAATGGTAAAAGCCTATGAATATAAATTTACTGGAAAAATCAAAGCAGTAGCTCCAGAGATCTTTAAATTCATTAATAATCAGAAAAAGCAAATAAAGCTGATGAGATAAAACATTTTAGTTGGAGATGCAAAATAATGAAAGAGACATATTTGTGAAGCTAAAATAATGAATGTAAAACCAATCTGTGTAAAATGAACTAGACCACAATTAGGATATTGTCAGCACCCCCCGAGGCCTCTGTGTCCCTTTCTGAGAGAATCACTTAGTACCTTGCCTTTTATTACAATTTCATTTCTGCACTTTGAAAAGGTATGCTAGGTGTACATCTCTGAACAATAGACTTGAGTTTTTCCAGCTTTGACAATTTATATGACTTCTTTTTTAAATCTTTTGTCACAAACTCCTTTTGTCTGACATGGATTTATGAGAGACATTCCTGTTGTCACAATAGTTTTGGTGTATTTTCACTGCCCCCATAGTATTCTATTTATATAAATGGAAACTGTTCTTTGCTACTTTCTATATAAGGTTGGGTTGCTTAAAATTGGGGGCATTTAGAATCAAGTTGATATGAAAATACTTGGTCATGTGATTCTGAGGAATTATATGCATAAGTTTATCAAGAGCATATTACTATCCAACGAATTTTATCAGCAAAGCTAGGTGGATATTTATTTAGAAACTGACAAATATGTTTCCCAGATCGGTTGTATTAATTTACACTTCTTCCTGTGGTATACTGCATTTCACAAAATCATATTTTGCATCCATCAGTTTAGCAAAAAAATTTGAACATTTAATAATATCACATTGTCATCTATAATGTAAAACCACTTTAGATGGCAATTTTGACATCTATGAAATTTTGCAACGTGCATACCTTACAAACGCAACTTTGTGTCATCATCTGTCTTAGAGAAATACTAACACACGTATCCATAAAATGTTTTACAGGAATGTTTATTGAAACTATTTTTTTGTAATTCTGAAATCTTTATAAATCTACTAAATGTCCATCAACAGAGAAATGGCTAAATAAACTATGGCATATTGAAATGTTAACAAAATGGTATAGATTAATATGTACTGAATCAATACATTCTAGAGCTCATATTAAATTAAAAAAATAAAAACACATTTTGTGGTTAAAAAAACAAACACAATGTATTGGCTTATTACATCAGACTGACATGGATCAGAGATCTTATGCAGACTTAAATATTTCAAGGACAAAATCATTGACAGGCACAGGTGAAGCGAGATGAGGTCGGTCATACTGTGAGGCTCCCTCGGCCACTTCTCCCCACATCGGATGCGCTTTGGCCAAAAGTAACATGATTTTTCTAAGTTTGCAGTCATCTCACTTAAACACAGGAGACATTTAGGTCATGAAATGTTTTTTGGCTCCGGATGGTCCGTGAACCAATGCCCCGTACGTAAAAGGATTTTAGGTTTGCTTACCATTAACAGTCCTAGAAACAAATGTACATGCTGCTAAAAGTTCTCCATGTGTAAAAATTAACTCCTGGAAATACATCTGTTTGTTTGCCAGGACGTCTGTCAGTAGCACGTTTACACAGAAACCTGCCTGTTTTGATTCTTTCCAGTAGGTTCTGTCTTAGAGGGACTGAAGGAATTGCAGAAGTATTGTTCATCCACTTACTTTCTAGATGGTTTATAAGTATAGCATGTGATAGCATATTTTTCCATAAACTTACATAATTGCTTTAGAAAATGTCTGGAAATGTGCAAACCACACTGCTAACAGTGATTAGGATGAACTAACACACAATTGCTTTTTTTGTGATTCTTTCATTTCTTTTCCAAGAGTGATACATTGCTGTAGGACTCGTATAATTCAAATGTATTTAATATAATGTCCACATGTGATTATTATATCATGTATATGTAGGACGCCACCCTTTTTTTTTCAGCAACATAAGCAGTGGTATTTATAGGTGCATCATAGGGGTCTGCAAATTGTGGCCCATCCACTTTATCTGTCCCTCTGTGTGTGCGTGTTTCTGGACAGCCTGCAAGTAAGAATGACTTCTCCATTTTTTAAAAGGCTGAAAAAAAAACCAGAAGAATAAAAGTGCATCACATAAAAATGACATATAACTAGATTTATTATATCACATTCAAGCCCACCCATTAACGTATTGTTGGTGGCTGGTTTTGTGCTACATCAGAAGGGTTTACCAGTTGTGGCAGAGACTACAGCAAGTCTCACAAAGCCCAAAATATATACTATCTTGCCCTTTGTAGAGAAGTAAGACATAATTTGCTGACCGCTGGTGAACCATCATGATGTTTAACAGTGATTTTTGAATTAGTTCAACAAAATTCACACACACACACACACACACACACACACACACACGTACAGACGTACACAGATTGAGTCACAAGTATTTATTGTTGCAACTTTTCATGTCATTTGACATTTTCTAAATTGTAGTTGGGAAACATTTTGCAACTGATAAAGGGCTAGATAACATAGTCTTGCTCATATTATATATTAACTTTTGATGTTGATGCAGTCATGAAATCTTATGAAGGACTCTGTGCCTAGGAAATAATGACTTGAACAAGAAGGTAGGGGAGGGACACAAAAATAATACAAAATACAAGATGAAATAAAATTAACATGGTGGTACAGAGTCATAGTAGGGTCAAGTTTTGGAGAAAATTATTTGAGTAAAAAGGTGGCCATATATTTTTCTGCAACCTCCAAGTGGATTTTAATTGTTTTGTTTCATAATCGTGTACCATAGCATGTTTCTACCTTTTGATTCCAATAATTTTTCCTAACTTAGGATGAATTTACATATATAGACTGTCTTAATCATTTATATTAAAATGTATTTGAATGTAAGAACTATCATACTGCTCTTTTCTAGAAATGGAGCTTAGTTGAAAGTCATTATCCATGTGATACATTGAGCTAGACAGCAATGGAAGCTTAGATAATACAAAATGATTAGATTATGTGCCTTAAAACTTTTCAGAGACTAATAAAAACAAATTGGTGAAAATAAAGAATTCAGGCTATAAATGTCAAAATAATTAGATTGCAAACTTTAAGAAGACAAAAAATATATTCTTTAGTTTGTATATTCTAACTTATGATCAGTTCAGTGCCATTCACAATACACAGTTCTTTAAGTACATATTGAATAAAATGTAGAATGTTATTGTGGGATAAATTCAAGATAGGAACTAGGGGAAAATCACTGTGAAGAGTAAGATGAATTTATTGGCATATAATTAGGATTTTCAAGTGGACAATTTGAAACTGTGCTGAAAAATAGATGGCAAACTATTTTAATGGATAGAAATACAACCTTTTATCTCATTTTAAAGTTTATCCATTCAAGTACTACTTTAAAAAAAATAACTTTCTCGGCTGGACGAGTGGCTCAGTTGGTTAATAGCTCGCTCAAGAGTGTGAGCTCTGAGCAACAGGGTCGCCGGTTTGATTACTGGCTCGAAAAAACACACAAAAAATAACTTTCTGATCTTGCTTTTGTATCACCACCAAACTCAAGTAATTTTGTTTTGTTTTTTTTAATCTAAATATCATTTTTAATGACTTTCAAAACTAATAATTATATCAGAATGCCATAGATGATTGAGTCAATGCTCTCTTGTAACCAATATATTTTACTTCTTACCCTTAGGAATAGAAACATTTTACCTTCAACCCAGGAGAGCAGTGAAATAAGCTCTCTATTTCCAATCTAAACATATTTTATAGAACAGACAGAGGAATTTTTATTAGATATGTACTTTATATTTTCATTGACTATTGTTCAGGGGTGTGCACACTCCTTTATGCATTTGAAAGTTTGTTTTTGATGAAAAATGCAGTGGTAATTTAAATACTTTTCACTTATTTTTTATACCTTTGTTTTTATTCTCTGAGGATTTCTTGCTTTTTTTTTTTCTTTTTCTTGGAATGATTCAAGAAGAAATGAGTTGACATTCTGAGAAAGGTTAGCAGAGTCCTTCACCTGTATAGCACTTCTTCTACATAATAGAGAGGTGATAATTCCAATGTATTAAAACTGAGTTGGTGTCTATATGTGTTGCATTGAAAAATGTAGCTATCACTTAACAGCTTTTCTCTTGAGATTTCAGTGGCTTGGTGATAGTCTGTCTTTAAGGATCATGACAATTTTTAGATTGAAGAATGGGAAAAATATCAAAGATACATATTTTCCTTTCTATTGCTCTGAGGATTATGAAGCTTTACTCGTTATAGCCTACCAACGTACATTTCCAAGACACATAGACCTGTTCTCTATGAGAAACACATGGCCTGTGCTTCTTGAGTGATGCCTATGAAAAACGCTTTTCTCTTTTGATTTGCTACCAAAAATGCTACCATGTGTATTTTTTATGTTGTTTAAGTAGAATTTGTACCTGGAAAAACACATCTATGGATTGAATATTAGGTTCTGTCTTGATAGATTAAAAAAAGAAGTACTGTAATTAGTAAAATACACTGGGAAGAGAGTTGGGTACTGCAGTACTTTCAGAAATAATAATTAATACAAGCATGCATTAGATGTCTGACATATCCTAAGTTCATGAATGATATGCTTCACAGTTTTAACTCTAAGATATTAACAATAAAGCATTTGTATACTCCCTTGATGTTAATATACTTTGGTAATTTATATGAGGTATATTTAAACAAACATCAAAATCCTTTCCTTTCTTTTTTTGGAAGATAGTTTGAGAAACTCAGTTCTAGTAATAGATCTGTCACTTAATGAACCTTACTCAGGCTATTGATTTATTGAGTTGTTGGAAAAGTCATGATGCATTTTTGCAATGAAAAACTGCAAAAAATACGTCATGACTTTTCCAACAAGCCAATATTTCCTTACACTATCCTTTTTGTAACTAACCGATCTAGGTAATTTCTAAAGGAGTAGTGTGAGGGTAAGTAAGATATACAATTATAATAGTCACTCAGTACTTACTGGGTAAATCTGTTCTCACGTATATCTATGTTCTTATCAGACATGTTCTTAAAAAAAGATTGTATTTGACAGCATATACCAGTTTTTTTTCTTCCTTGTATTTACAGAACTCAGCATACAATAAAATTTTAATACTTTTTTTATTTACTATTGTTAAATAAGAATATATATCTGCTTCCCTCCCTTCTTAAATTATGTTTAGTTGATTGCATTTCCAGTGCTATGTTTTTTACTCTTCCTTTTCCTCTTTTTTGACTAGTTTTATTCGCATTGTGGTCTAGAATTTCCTGTTCCTTGATATTACATTCAAGAGACAATATAAATATCTAATATAATGACAATCCAGGTCTTTACCACATCTCTCTAGAACCCTAATCTAGATTTTAGTTACTGGAGATAGCCAGTTGGTTCCAAATTATTGTTTTCTATGTGCTAGCATCCAAAGAGCTCAAGTTTCTGGGAAAAAACCACAGAATTAAAGTGTATTATTTAACTTTCAATTCAGAATTAAAAATCTTAAAATGGTGCTCCATATTGCCACGCAACCTCTTAGACTTTCACAATGTATTTCCTCTCAGACTATTCATATTGACGATCTTGTGTCAAGTTACCACACATATCATGCTAAACTTATGGTCTTTTTTACTATTGAGTAAATAGCACTCATCAAGCAGGAACAACCCCACATTTCCATCACAAATTTTACAACTTGTTTATAAGTGCTTCTCTCTTTATTTCTTGTCCCCTCTATCAAAATCCAATCCCTCGAATCTGCCTCTTACTCTACTTTATCATTCTCTTCATTAATGAGTACCTCCTTCTTGTAATTAGTTTATATTGACCTCCATTCCCCCTCCAGTTATTACCTAATTTTCTAATCTTTCTTTTAAACATCAAGAAAATAATCCTCTAGAAAGCCTCCTCCAGTATCTCTTGCATTGTTTTCAATCCACCTAGTTTTCTTTCTTCCATTTCCGCTGAAATGTTTCTTCTCTATATTATAACTTTTAAGTAAATGAATATTATGAAATATACTTCACATGTAACCAAATTCTAGAGGACTTTTTTTATATGATATGCTCACTTGGTTTATCTTTCTGATTTACTATATCCCCCAAATCCATAGTTAAGTCATTATTGTTTGGAATTTTGCTTTAGTTATCAATGAACAAAAAATAGAAATCATATCATACCTCTTTTACTTAGTTTATTACTTGAGAAATATGAATGGATTTGAGATCTTTGCTAACCAAGTATTTTGGCTTTATTGCTTTTTTGTTGTTTAGGTAAGAACTTCTAGGAGAGGGGGAAGAAGAGAGGTATAACTATGTTAGAGGTTGTCAAAGGATGATTACAATATAAATGTTTTAAAGATGGTAACCACCCAAAGAATTTCTTCTTCATCAGTGTTTTTGTTTTCTTGAATAGAGCACTTTTTTATTCCCTAGGGAATAATTACATATGGTACTCAGAATATTATGTGATGGAATCACATAGTATGTCTAATAATACTCAAATAGTAATACATATGGAAAAAAGTATTGAGGGGATTTTAGGACCAAATAATATTTGTTTAATAGTGTCAGAATTCATTTTAACACCATGAAAAGAGTACGTATTTGTTCAATTTTCACTCACTGTACAAAGCATTAGATCAAAGAAGATTTTCAGTAATAGCATTTCATTTTGAGTCTTCCCAATCCTTTTAGTTTTGGTATAACAAAAAGGCTATTAGTTTTTACTCTGCTGTGTTGATTTTTGATGATTTTGACAGTCTTCACTGAGACACTCAAAGAAATGAGACTTGCCAGTCGAATAACATAAGATTTCATTAAATTTACCAGCATGAAAAAAAAAAGCTGTCTCTGTTTCTTAGCATTTTGATATGTTGTCTTCTTCAAACCTTCTTTTCCCAAGACCTTTGTAAAAGGCAATAAAAGATTGTATTTTTGTGTTCAAAGGTTTCTCTATAATCAAGATCATAGTCAAATCTTAGCTTTAGAATGATTGCATTTATGAACATCAAAATAAACAGAAAATTATTAAATAAATCAATCAAATGTATTGGAATATAGTCACAGTAGCAAAAGTAGTGTGCATTATATTTTACAGCATTTCTAAAGATATAATATCCAGTTTAAATTTTGCCACACAAGTAAGTGGGACAAATAATATTATCATTTTTGTAGTTAAAGAAAGGGCTGATGAAGGAGTAAACATCTTTGCAAATTATGTGCTAGTGAGTAGCTGAGTTATTAAGATTTCCAAATATTATAAAACTTTTATTATATTGTATTAGTTTAAAAAGAGCATGTGTTTAGTTATCTTTGATAACTTGAAGTGCTTATCTACAGAGTTTACTGAAAAAAAAACTTAAACAAAAGAGGGGAGTGTGCACAGATTCTTATTTCATCAACTTAGAGGACATGTTTTGAAAAAAGAAACATTAGTTTCTGTAAAATAGCGTGCTCTGAGCTTGCTTTCCAGCATCCCTGAGTATAGAAATGAATACTTAAAATCACTGAAGCAATAAGATTTTCCTTGTTTTACTTTTCTTCCTATCAGCATCATATTAGGTTATGAAAATAGATTTTAAAATATGGAGAATAAAGGTATTAGAAGGAAACAAAGGATTATATACCTATAATAACTAATAAATGTGAACTATTTTATTGTAAAACTCTTTTAAACTCTTAAAGGATGTGAAAGACAAAATGCATAGATATGTTTTCTAAACCAACTCCAAGAAGCAATTTTAAAAATAATATTTTCATATAACTGTATTGGACGCTTGATGATTTTACTGTTCCCATTTCATAGATGAAGAACACAAGACTCATATTAGTGTCGTTTAACCATATCATGGAGCCAGTTCCCACAGTGTTATATGTTTCTTTTGTCTTGAAGAATGAGAAGCAGAAACAGAACCAAGTTTGTCCTAAGAAAATATAATAGGAAAACACAACAAATGCTGACTTGGGGCTGTAAAGATATTTTTGTTTATAGGCTAACAAAATAAGATGTAATATGTGATGCAATAAAAGTGGTTCATTATATGACTAAGAGGACCTAGGATAGAAACAAGCTGACATGAAATAAGACTCATTACTTGTTTAAAGCTAGAGGGAGATAAATTCAATCTATAGATATTTAGTTTGTTACCACATTAGCACTAAATATCTTCTCTGAAAAAGACCACAGTTTATTTAATTTTTATTACACTATCTTAAAAATAACAGTATACTAAGGCAGAGGCCTACCAAAGGTGTTTTACTATTATGCATTTTTATATAATATATTGGGTTGTCGGAAAAGGCATGATGTATTTTTTCTGTGTTTTTCGTTGCAAAAATGCGTCATGATTTTTCCAACAACCCAAGACAATGTCAAGCATATGAGATATTAATTGCACTATATTTTCTGGGTACTGCATTAAAGTAGGATTATGATTTTGTTGAAGAGCTTCTTCTTAATGAGAAAATTAAATGAAATGTATTGGAGCAACTTTCAGCCACAGACTCTGGTACCGATATTTATATCTATCCTTTTCTTTAACATATGCTTGGGTCTCCTCAAACACCAGGCAGACTAGTTAGAAGAGGTAATAAAACAACCCAGGGTAACACCGTCAACTAAACCAGATGACAAGTAATCAACATAAAACTCAGAATACAGAAGTAATTAGCCAAACCCTTAGCATCATGGAGCACCAGGCAGGATTAATGGCAAATATAGAATGAAGATAAGGGGAAGTATTGAAAGGTCCTAAAATCTGGAGACTACATCTGGAAATTACCAACAGTTACTTCCAAGCAAAGGATGTGTCTTGAAGAAAAACACTAAGAACAAAATTAAAATTAATGTGAGAATCAGAGAGAGAGAGAGAGAGAGAGAGGAAGAAGAATAATCTGGCAGAGGGTGAGGAGAGACAAGGAAGATAATATTCAGACAATTATTTTCAGAAATAAAGACAATTAGAACATAAAGTCAAATAGAATTAATGCAAAACAGTAAGATATAGAGAGGAAAAATAAGAGTGAAAATGTAAACCCGATATGAAAACATTTCAGAAAAAATATTCTAGATCTAGACCTTAGGCAACAGAGACTGACACACATGTAGTTGTTTCTTCTTCCTAAAGAATTAAATTGAACTAAAGAGAAAATATAAATTATTTGAACAAGGTAGGAAATGTTGATTGGCAACAGACTTCTTGACAGAAACGTTTATTCAGGAAGATGATGAAAAATTGTTCTAATGACTATGAAAGAAAACATGGTAGACAAATGGTATTTTATTCATTCAAACTATGCATCATTAGCTAAGGAACACAGAGTATAATGGACATTTGGGAACTTCGGAAATACAGTTTTCATGGTCACTTTCTGGAAAATCTAGTACCTGACAACAGACATTAAGTTCCGGCAAACATACTATGAAGCTTGTGGATAAATATTAAATATGTTAAATTAACAATTAAGGCTAAATAATGAAGATAAAAGTAACAAAACATTATGGTACTATTAAATGTGCTAAAGTAACAGTGAAAATTTACAACTCACAACAAATTTTAAAAAGGGGGAATATGAGTGAAAGAAGAACATTAATGAATTGTCTAGGGAGTATCTCAGTGTCATGAAAAGGATAGTGAATAAAAGTAAATGGTAGGCAGAGGGTTGGCCGAGTGTGGCTCAGTTGGTTAAGAGCTCGCTCAAGAGTTCAAGCTCTGAGCAACAGCGGTTCGAGGCCTGGCCCAAGCTGAGCTGCCGCTTAGCTGCCAACAGGTGGCAGGATAGCTCAGCTAAAAAAAAAAAAAAAAAAGGTAAATGCTAGGCAGAAATGCAGGTGAGAGCAAAAGAAATTACTGGACAACATTATCAGTATTCATTGAAGAAATCTGTAAAGAGTATAAAGAGTATTAAAATACACTGGAAAAGAGTATATTTTATTAGGAGGTTATATAAGATAATGTCATTAAACATGGAGATATTTATAAATACCAAATAAATACCATAAAAAATCCAGTGTAAAATTTAATATACATTATTTACATAATCAAAAAACATTATGACATAGCTGAAAACTAGCATACTGAGTAAAGCAGAGATATAAATGGATTTAATGCAATGTTAAGTAAAAGAATTTCAGGTTATCTAATGAAGCCAAATCAAATCCTTCTGTTGCCAGAGATATGTAAACAAAGTGATTCAGACAGGTTGAAAATGATAGGAAGACCAAACATCGCTCTTGTCTGATAGCAAGATTGTGAAACAGTGTCACAGTTTTTTTTGAGACGTGGTAGAATTTAGGACAATATATATGTAACAAGGTAAGGAAGGGGAATTTATTATACTAAAGGCTTTATTGAAGGTATAATGGATATTAACATAATGTACCAAATTGCAACTTTCAGAAAGCAGAAAAGATAGGAGATGAAAGAAGAAACAGACATATATTAAAGCTGAGGATTTTAACATGGCTTGTCCAGTAGAAAGTTGTTGAAGAATGGAAATAAGCTTCATTTTCAATTAAAAAAAATAATGTGGTTACTGATAGACTTTCATCTTAACCAAATTTCTGGACCCTCTTCTCCATTAGGCCTTGACTGTGGCCCCTTCCTTTCAGGACCAGAATAGCCCCGTTTTAGCAAGAATCCTGAGCTAGCTTACAGATAATGCCCCCTCCCTTGACACATGATCACTGCTGATACCTGATCCCCCTGGCTTACCTTCCACAGGAAAGATGGTGATTAAACAACACTACTTAAGTCTGAAACCTTAGAGGACAGTCAGAGGTAGAAATGAAATCCTGGGAGTTATCAGCATACAAGTATATGAGGCAGTTAAAATAATGATTTTTTTTTTTAATCACTGAAGCGAGAGTTTAGACAGACAATAGAAATTAGTATAAAATGAACCAAGAAAATAAACCTGTCAAAACTGAGCTAAGAATAAATAGTTGAGAGGGGTAAGCAGCACTCTAGGTCAATGTACTTTCAAGGAAATGCAGAAAGAAGGTTATAAAAAAGAGGAAATTGTTAAGCATTTGAAATGCTGTGGAGACTTTGGAAAACGTGAATAGTACCCACATAGAAGTTATTGGCAATCATTAAAATAACACTTTCATTAAAATTATGGATAAGAAACTAGATTAGAATGAGAAGTATGGGTCCTTAATTCCAGAATTATGGCGAAAGAGAGAACCTAAAAATTCTCATTAGAAACAGAAGCAATGCAGCATAAACTATAACAATCATCCATTAAAATACATATTACAGCATTTCAGGTTCAGGCCACGATGGAGCAGCATGCAGCGTACAAGTCAGCACGCTGAAGACGGCTGTAAAAGCTGGGAAAATGCCGCATGTAAGACAACTGTTAAGACAGAGAACAAGCCGCCCACACAGGGCTGGAGGGGAGTTGTCATTAAGAGGAAACAAGCCCACAGTGTAGAATATTTAGTAGCTGGTACTGCACATAAAGGTCCATGAACCACCACCCTAGTTAATCTCAGGTTCAATGTCATTTGTGAATCGGTTTTGCTTAGTGTGGACATGTTTAATTTCCTTTCTAATGACAACAATCTTCTCTGCCTCTAGACAGAAGACTGATTATTTTAAGATTTCATTATGACGCCATAGTTGTTAAGTGCAATTAATTAGTGCAGGTATATTACTGTTATGGGATATAATTAGCAGGCAGACAGGTTACCGCTCTGTAACATAGTTATAATTTAAATGTTCATGGCTTTATAGAATTTAAGCACAGAATCTGCTTATTAAATATATCTGACATCATCTAGCTCATGGGATGTAGCTCTCGTGTAGCACATTATTTATGTTGTTGATACATTATTTTAGATGTCATAATTGGATAGGATAGAATTCATAGTGATTAAGGTCAAATTCATGAATATGTGCTCAAGAGAGTGATGGAATAAACCAATCCATGTATTCATTCACTAAGTTATATTGTCATTTAAGCAAATAGCAATAGTTTTCACTGTCCACATCTATATAAATCTGTCATAAATTAATTTTTATAGTTCTGAATGAATGGATAAAAACATGTTTCATTGGTTTGATGCAATTTTAAGCATTAGTTCTTAGTAAAATTTAGTCTGAAAACTATGATTTGGTTGAATAGCAAGAAATTCTGCACTTGAGATGGGCTAATAAATACAGATGAAAAACTATGGGTCATAAAGACCCTGCTTATAGGGTCTCAAGCATTTTAATATATTTTAATTGCTTAATTATTTCTTATTATGACTTAATAACTTGATAATGGAGCTTTATACAAACTTCTGTCTTGCTCGTTTACACAAGTTTAGATATAGTGAAGTGTCAAGTACTTCAAGTAGTAAAAGAGATTTGGGCCACAGATGACAAATAATTACAGGAACATACAATATAAACTGCCTTTAAAACATATTTGGTTTATTTTACTTTGTTATTCTTTGTTTCCAAGAGGAAAAAATGAGTTACAGCCATATGGCCAAATCTTTAGGTGAAACACTACCCCCCCCCCCCAAAAAAAAAGTGAAGAGGCCTTTATCTAATGGCCAAAATAGAAGGTCGTATTCACAAAATATACTCAAGGTTGAGTAATCTTGATTGAGTTAAATATACTCAATCTTGATTTAGGTCTAAACTCAGCTCTCAGGATATTGGCATGCCTGGAACTACTGGAGTTTTCAGCCACTAACCAGTAATAATCTTGTAACACCTCAGAGCAGATAACATTTCCTTATAGCAGTTGTTGAATTATATCAGAAATGCAGGTGAGGTGATGACAACCAACGTTTAAACATTACTGGTTTGAATCGCCTCTGATTTATATCCCATTATTTTACACACCCATCAGGGGTTGCTAAAGGCTCTTCTCCTGAGTCACTGTCATCTTTGCACCGGGATCCAGGCAGATGGAGCGTCTTCTCTAGAACATTGAAAGTTGCTGCAGCCAAGGAAAAAGAGTGTTATGTGTGGTTTACTCTGGATCTTCACTTCTAGAATGGAACACACACTTCAGTTCTATTCGTATTTCCATGGCTACAGTAAATCACACACTGTATCTGATTTCAGCAGGGCAGGGAGGTATGTTATACAGGGACAGGCCAACACTTACACACACACACACACACACACACACACACACACACACACACACACACACACACACTCCTAACGTTTATCACTTCATAGTCATATTATTGTGGCAGCTTTCTCTGTAAAAATAGTCATTCAGAATCATCACTACTGTCTTACTGTATTAGGGTAATTAACACTATTTCCTGAATCAGAAAAATGCGAATTGCAGTGCCTGAACACATTTTTCCTTCTCATTCACATCATAACCCAAGCGAGGGTTTGGTTCTCTGGATTTTTTTAGAAGCTCCACTGTGTTCTCTGAATTCAGTAAAGAAAGGAGGTAAGAGTGTGAGAAGGACCGTGTGGGATAGCCAGAGCCCAGCCTAAATGTGGCAAACAGAACTTTCACCTGCACTGTTTTGACCAGTTACATGGTCCTGATCTATCTGCAGTTGAGGACGGGCAATTGAACATTTCCATCTGATCCAGAAGAGAAAATTAACGGGGTTATCATCATCCCCCTAGTTTTTGCCATAGTCAGTCCCTCTCATGGCAAAGTATCTGCTTTAGTTTCTTCCCATTACAGAGCACACTGACTTCTCTTCTCCAAGGGAAAAGTGTAGAGCTCTCCCAAAGCCCTGGGTCAACTCAACATTCAGTGTCTCTAGTCATACACACCCTCCCAATCAAGTCCAGAGGTCCGCATTTTTCAGTAAACTTGAACTCGGAAGACTAATATGTGTCATACATTACAAATATATATGTGTCATATATACAAATGTGTAATGTTGGAATAGGAACGAGGTGACAGCGAAAAACATTCTTGCATCACCACATTTGTTCTTGATTATTTACAAAATTTTTTAGGAAGATATTATGAAGCATCCTAACCTAAGATTAATGGACATTCTTTAAAACCTCATTTTCTTTTTTTTTTTTTTCCTGGAAGATACTCTCTTATCCCATGTGCTCTGTGATCTCTCTTTCTGCCTTCTAGAAAACTATATACATTTTTTACATAAATATTGTCCACATTTTGCATTAATACATATGCAATTTCTAAGACACTGTGTATTAAAAGGAATTAGAGTAGAAGAACATTCTGGGAAGGTGTTTCACAGGGTACGCCTGTACGTGCCTTCTAGTACTATCATTTAAAAATAAAAACACTAAATCAGTTTATTTGTGCCCAATGTAAACCAAACAACATAATGCATCTTACTCTTTACATATATTAAGCAGTGGCTTAATGAAGTATTTAAGTTCCAGAAACAGGAGGCCATCTAATTTAGTTCCAATCTCTGCTTTCCTAAAGTCTACTTTTGAAGTCTTGAGAAAAATCACTGAATTTCTATCCCTTAGCTCCCTCATCTTAAGAAGGACATAATAGTGGCATGTGGATTAAATGACCTAAGCTATGAATTCTTAGAACAGGAACTGTTGTGCATTCTGAATAAATTTGGCTATTAAACAATACTTGATAGAAATTCATAAGCAAGCATAAACGAGGCGGCTAATGACAGTGAAGAGGAGGAGCAGACCCAGGGTTTATTGTACCCTATTGCATGTCATCACCAACGTGTTAACAATACGAGTCTCCCATGAGAATCACTTTGTAGCATCATTGAAATTTTAATACCATAGTAAATTTTGGATAGGTGAGAGAAATACTTTATTTGTAGTGCGGGAAAGGACGACTGACAAGCCAAGGAGGAAAGGACAAATGGCATGAATCTTGAGTACAAGCACTGTCTCGGGCCTTCCAGCATTCGGAAGGAGCAAGCTGCAAATCTGGAAATGTGTTTCTTGTTAGATAACTCTCATTTGACTTCTGGTATTTTTGTGCATCTTGTGAGTAGAGGGACTAGCTGTGCTTTTGTTCCACGCTATCCTTTTGAAGACGCCTGTGTAGTGGGTAGACTTAGAAGACTGAGGTAGTGCTTATTTATAGACGAGAGAGAAGATTTATTTTCCAGCATAATAAAGACAGTATTTCCTATTTCTGTTGATGTTAGTGCATGAGATAAATGACACAGAAAGTTAAGAAAATGAAAGTTTTTAAGTCTTTCAAAATGCTGTGATAGCCCTCTCAGGCTGGAAATTAGATAATGTAGTTTGCTTGCTTGTTTGTTTCCCTGTTCCTTTTGGAAGTAAAGGAAGTCTGCTCACTAATACCTTGTAGAATAGAAAATATAGTTTGACATAATTGTCAGTATTTTTTAGTCAAGAATGATTATTATAAAAAGTGACCCTTAAAGCAGTGTTTTGTGTCTCCAACAATCCGAAGAAATGATGCATTGATGGAGATGGTCTTTCCCATGTGTTCATTCTGGGCTTTGGGTGACTTCCATCTTGTTGCTTACTATTAACCTTAGTTTCACCCTCCTGATTGGAGGTAGCTTAGCAACAATTCTGCATTCCAGCCAGAAAAAAGTGTAAGAAATCTAGCAGATTCAGCTTTGTCTTTATAGAAATTAATTGGTACTTATATTTATTATATCATTTATATTACACTTAATAAAAATCATTAGATAGGAGGCTATGCAATATAATCTGCCTATGGTCATAAGCTGTTAGGGTTCTATTACTAAATAGATAATAGAGGAATGCATCGTGAGGACAGTTACTGGTCTCTAGTACAAAGAAATCACAAGGTCATTTCCAGTTACGACATTGAAGAGGTTTATTCGCCACTTTCAAATTGGTGAGATCTATACAGACATTCAATAACAATAATGTAAATAACAGTAGTAATGGGATACCTCATAACAGAGACATGAAAAGCAATTTATATTAAAATGCTAATTACTGCATTATATTGCCTTTGGTAGAAAATAAATGAACTAGAGAAAATCAAATCTGATTGATGTCAATTATATGGATTCATAAAATTTATGTCACTGAAATATTTTTAAAGATAAAATAAGTGGAATCTAGCAAAAAACCAATCATTTCATGTTTCAGTGATATTTAAAAAAATAATTTCTCAGTCAAGGCTAGAAAATAGGTACTGTATTCCTTATAAATTTAATTTTTTTTAATCCTTGAAACTGGATCTAGAGAACATAGAGGCAAGGTTTAACTTAAATCATATTTGAATAAGGGAGTGCATAAATTTATATGTAACTATTAGTAAGAGTGGAAAGAACCCAGAATAAAACAGTAGAACAAACCCTTGCCAATGACCTTTCTATAATGTCCTCAAATTTTTTTACGATCTATCATAAGAAGACTGTTTTGCCTTCCTTGCTAGTTCTACTGTCTCAAGTCCCTGAGTATTAATTCAATGGGAAAGAAACTTCAGCTATAGTTCCAATTTAATTTCTCTCCTCAAGATATGCAATGCAGTTAATTAGAATCATATAATCTTAGAGCACAAAGGATCCTTAGAGATTGTCTAATCCTATTCTCTCATTTATTCATGTGGAAATGGGTTTAGCAATCTTACTAAGGTCGCACAAATTTAAAAAAAAAACACTAAGAAAGTCTTTATGATAAAATGCAAATTAAAAGCAAGAAACTTAACTTGTATTCTTAAGTTATTTGTGAGTATCTATAAGGAAATATTGATTTTAAAAAATAGTTTCTATTATGACATGGTTCTGGTAAGTTTAATGAGTTCAGAACAATGCTTCTCAATATTTCAAATTTTAGTTTGTTATTCAAATATTATAATGATAACTTTTATAAGTGGCAGGGGTTCTCTATAGTAGAAATTATTAGTTATGGGGAAGGAAAATCATAGACACCTAAAGTTGTATCAGATTCTCAAAATGCACACATACAGATTAAAACACACCTTCTTGCCAAAGGGAATTTTTATACTACCCCATAATATGACTGACTAACTTGGCCAAAAGTCATTGATTTATAAAAATATAAAATGATTTCTACTTGCTTGAATTATTTATAATATTAAAACGTGTTTAGTGAAATAGAAGGTTAACAAATTATTTTATATATTTATATTATTTTTACAATAAAATGAATCCAAGCCAATGCCTTACTTCTGATGTCAACTTTTTAATGTTGCCAGAGACCCCTGTAATTTTGATGATTTACCCAAAGTACTCACAAGACTCGATATCAGGTTCTTCTCATGGCTAAGTTTTATTACAGCAAAGGAGACAGAGTTCTACTTCTTTATTAATGGATAGTAAAACAAATTCCATAGTTTTTGTTTATATTCATTGCCTATTAATGTAGACACATAAATAGTATATTGAGATTCTGTATGTTCTAGCCCAGGCTTGCATATGAATGCTGTAATGATTCAACATGAATGCGTGAAACCTGAATTTTGAAGATTAGAAATTATAAAACAATATAGAAAAAAAGTTGGAAAGGATTATAGCTGTTATCCCATAAATTTTAAAGAGTTCTTCAGAATTTTTCTGCAGTATATTGTTGGGGAAAGGTATTTTGCTACTATTTTGTAAAGTCAGTTATTCAATATTAGTTCCTTTTTACTGAGGTTTTATGGATATCCAGGATATTAGCTGTAAAATCATATAAATTACATAATACAAAAACACAAAAGTAGTTATAAATATTATTAGATAAGAGCTTCTGTGTATACCGAGGGTACCAAAAAATGTGTACACATGACTTGTATTCATCTTTTGTTATCAGTATATACCGAGTATTATAATTTTAGTACAGTTTTTTCCTTTCTCAAAATATGTATACTTTTTTTGGCACCCTCTGTATATTATGCCATTTTCATAAAATGCATAAATATATACACATATATTTTATACATAGGTGTGTATATATGTTTTATGACAATTATATTTTTACTTGCAAATGTATGCAAATTTAGGCAGATGGATAAATAAATTATGGCTTCTTGATAAGATATATGCATGTCCATCATCAAATATAGGATAATCTTTTCTTCATTCCACAAAGATTTATTGAGTATCTACTATGTGCAACGTTCATTAATAGAAACAGGGTAAAAGCATGAATAAAACACTTAAATTGTATCAATTTCATTGAGTTTACATTCTTGTATTGTGAGAAAGACAATAAATAGTATCATAAAGTATACTATGTTTTATGCTAGATGCCACTAAATTCTACCATAAAAAAAAAAGGCAGCTAAGGGTGATGAGCAGTTCTGTGAGGAAAGGGTGTTGGATTTTGAACAAGATGGTAGTTGAAGGTCTCACTATGTGGTACCATTTGAATACAATGAATGCTTAAGAGAGAGTGAGCCAGGAACATAATTAAGGCAAGATTTTTCCCGGGAGGTGAACCATCTCGTGGGACCTCATGGTGGGAACGTACCTGGGATGTCCCAGTAAGTATGCCCATGTGATAGAACAGAGAGGATGAGGTCAGAGGTATTAATAGTAGAGGTTAACGGCACATAGGGCTTCTTAGGAAGTGGTAAAGATTTTGCTTTTTTATTAGATTAGAGGTGATGAACAGAAAAGTAAAAACCTGTTTAAAGATTTAGCACTGCCACCTATGACTGCTGTGTAAAATAGACTGTAGTTTTGCAAAAGAGAAGCAGAGAGATTAGTGAGGAAACTATTATGTAAACTGTTCCTAGTGTGGGATGACTATGGCTTGGACCAGGCAGAAGAGGTGGGGAGAAGGAGAAATGGCCGATTCACACTGTACCTTGAAAGCATTCTTGAAGGGCTTTCCAGGGCATCATATATGCATTATGAATAAGGTGATGATATAATCCATTGTCCAAACTGGGACATGCTGAAGAGTGGTGGAAGGGGGCTATATGTAATTATAATGAGGTGACAAGCATAACCTGGAACCATTTTGTTCAAACTAGAACCATCATAATCTTATATATTAGAAAAAAAATATCAATGATACTGCCAGTATTTTGGTCTGAACAATGGGAGGAAATGAGTTGGAATTACCAACACAGGTATG
The DNA here is from genome assembly GCA_031876335.1 of Hipposideros larvatus. Taxonomy (NCBI): domain Eukaryota; kingdom Metazoa; phylum Chordata; class Mammalia; order Chiroptera; family Hipposideridae; genus Hipposideros; species Hipposideros larvatus. The sequence goes on from CM063094.1 coordinate 10,630,548, forward strand.
GATTTGGGACAAGCAACTTGGGGGTTAGGGGGTAGGAAAGATGACTAGTTTTATTTTCCATAGGCTAAGTTTGAAACGGGTATTTAATTGTATGATATGTTTTAGGTAGATTATTATAAAAAAGAATGTCAGGCAATATGTTTATTTTAACCTATGATATAAATAAAATAAGAAAATACATCAAGACCACAATAGCTGTTGTAGTTAAGCAGTTGAGTTACTTGCAATATTATTGATGAGAGCGCGTTTTTCAGTTTTTTAGTAATGAAACTTCATTAGTTTTATATTCAAAGATTCTATAAAATAATGAATTGTAGTTTTGTTTCTTATGCCTCTGATGTATTGTGATTGGGTTGACTGACACAAAATATCATTGGGATTTAAAAAAATAATCTACAATATACATTTGCACTAATCAGATCCTTTTAAGTATGCCTTCGTATTCTCTGAAATAATTTAGAGACTACATTCAGACACAATTTAATGAATAAGCTAATGAATTCTAGCTATTCCAATAAGAAATTCTTTTTATTTATGGGCTATGAGCGAGAGGGAGGATCAGCATATTGCCATGGACAGCAGAAAATATAGTAACAATTCAGCAGACACGAGCAACAGTCTAAGTTTAAATCATAGAATTATCACACAGAACTTAAAGAATAGTATGTATGTTAGTATATACATGAAAATGATGTAAAGTTATTCTCAGCTACCAAAGGCTTAGAATATTTACCCGTCAAGTGCATGTTGAATATGGGCTTAAAGATACCATGACGATCCCTGAGATAACCAACACAAAAAACTTGTGAAACAACTCTTTTTATAAAGTTACAGGAAGTGTATTTTTATTTCTAAAAACCATGCAAGTGAAAAATAATAGATATATGTATGGTTGCAAACTATTCTCAATATGAGAATTTCTTGGCAGGGAAGATTTTTAAATATTAAATGATAAATTAAAAACAAGAATATCCATAAAGAAGTAGCATGAGAGATGGGAATAGGGTAATAAAGATGTTTAAACTTCCTTGTTTTATATAAGAGCTTAATTTTGTTTTGGGCTTTGATAATCATAAAACTATGCAGGCGTACCTTGGAGATAGTCTAAGATTCTGTTCCAGCCCACCGCAATAAAGCAAATATCACAGTAAAGCAAGTCACATGATTTATTTTGTTCCCCAGTGCATTTAAAAGTTATATTTGCACTATACTGTAGTCTATTGTGTATAATAGCATTATATTATATATAAAAAAGCAGAGGATATACTTCAATTAAAAATATTGCTTAAAATGCTGACCATCACCTCAGCCTTCAGCGAGTCATAGTCCTTTTACTGGTGGAGGGCTTTGCCTAATGCTGATGAAAACACAGTACCTGTGAAGCACCGAAAAGCAATGTGCAATAAAACAAGCTATGCCTGTACACTGATAAATACATGTTTTTTAGACTTAAAGAGTTAGTGGAGGCTGGCCGAGTGGCTCAGTTGGTTAAGAGCTCACTCAAGAGTCTGAGCTCAGAGCAACAGGGTTGCTGGTTTGATCCCCGGCCCGAGCTGAGCTGCCACTGAGCTGCCAACAGGTGGCAGGATGGCTCAGCTAAAAAAAAAAACAAGTCAATGGGTAATTATATCCCTTACAGTGCGTTGTGCACTGCCTCAACTGGAGATTTTGCAATGTATTAATATATGAAAGACTTAAAAAATTCCTACAGCAAGGGGAACAATTTAAATGCATTTAATCCAGTGTTTTAGCAATGTATTTGACCATTATTTAGATTAGGGTTATTGTTTGAAAATGTATAATTTATTTGTAGTTTTAAGGAAGGAAAACAAAAAATGTATTGGAAAGGCATAAGACAGCTCTTGGAATTGACCACAAAAAGCAGAATCAGGCTCAGGCGGGAATCAGAGAGCAAGTCCTAGCCAGTATCAGGAAAAGGTCTGTTTTTGATGTGGCCTTTGGCCCATCAGCATGGTCCCTTGGCACTAGCCACTGCCAGCATAGCCCACACATACACACATTTCCAGTAATGCTGCTGGGCTCTGCCTCACCTTGTCACTTGAGGTTTCAACTTCAAAAGAGTTCAAAATCTCTCTGAATAATTTCAGACTCTGCTTGTTTCTTACCACTGAAAGTAACAGACCCAGGAGTGAGGGGCTAACCAGCCATACTAAAGTCGCTGGTCCCACGTTTTAGCCTCCAGGTGGCGGGAAGAGGAACATCTACTCACAGACAACTTAGAAAAGACAGGGCCCTATTTTGGGACTCCTACATCAAACAAAGAGCTGGCATAATGAACTTAAGCTCTATCCAGGTTGTCACAAAAGGCAGGATTTCCTTCTTATGGTGCTCATTTGTCCTGAGAGAACACATATTCTCCTTCAGACAAAAAATTGCTCATAACACAATTAAACTCTTCTTTACAAAATCATAATCTCACCCAATCATTTCTCAGAGGAGAAAATGCCAAATCACACCAGGCGTGAATTCACCTTTAAGTCCAGTAAATTCCTTTTCAACATAAATGACATAACTTCCTTTCTCACCTCTTCCATTTTCCTATTTCCTTATACTGTAAACTCTGGCTGAAATTGTAAATGCTTCGCATGCATTCTATAAACATGAGTGAAAGAAAGAGGAAAGAAGACAATGTAAATATCTCCTCAGAGAAAGGAAGGGGTGGAAGCAGTTGCCTCTGCCTCGTTTTCTCCTCCACAACAGGTAATCACCGATGGTTAAGTCTCCTTTCCTCTACCAAACATTTCATGTTTGCTTTACCTCAGACAACTTTTTTGGTCAATTTAGTGACAAAACACCCTTTTAATCCTGAAAGATCAGAACTTTTATTGTGGTCCCTGTTTTCTATTAACTCATAACATTTGAGTAATACATACCAAAACGTATTGAAGCTGTAATCCACGGACTGCCTCCTTTGCACACACACAGAAATTATATGAGAGAGGTAGAGGAAAAAAAATGTATTTTGGTGTTTGTCAAGACATCCTAAAGTATGTTTATGAGCATAGGCGAAAGCAAAAGTTTCTACAGTGTTAAATTGGTGGTTCTCATAATAATAAAGACCAGAAGCTATGGGGTAGTGAACACAGAGATAGAACTTAAAAAATATACAGTTCTTTAAAGTCCTTTGGATGGAGCTATGGATAGCTTATAAAGCATAAGGGCTTTATATCACATGCAAAAGTGCATGTATGCATACACATGCAGGTGGATATATATATATATATATATTTCCTATGTCTATGCCTCTTTAGTTCTCCCTTGGTATATAGGTCCCCGGGAATTCTTTAAGGGGTCCATCGTACCCCAGCTAAGTTAACAGGAACCAAAGGAAAGGCTTCATTCATGTTTGCAGTACAGTGTTTGCAGAAGGAATAACGCATGACTGTGCTGACATTCCAGGCTTCAGAATGTACATCCAGACACTGGATATGCCTTTGCAGTCATGTGCATCCTTGCAGCCCTGGGAAGATTTTTTTTCCTGTCTTTTTAAAATAAGTTTATTATCATTCTTGCTCTAAGAGGAACAATTTGTCATATTTAGATTATATTGGGTTGTCGGAAAAGTAATGACACATTTTTGCAATGAAAAACAGAAAAAATACATCATGACATTTCCAACAACCCAATAAATTCTTGTTACTTGAATTCATTTTTTTTACATTAAAATTTATTGAGGTGACAATGCTTTGTAAAATTACATAGGTTTCAGGTGTACAGTTCTGTAATACATAATCTATATATCACATTGTGTGTTCACCACCCAGAGTCAGTTCCCCTTCCATCACCATATATTTGACCCCGTTTACCCTCACTTACCCACCTCTCCCCCTTACCCTCGGAAAACCACTAAACTGTTGTCTATGAGTTTTTGTTTCTTTGCTTGTCTTGTTCCTTTGTTGCTTTCAGTTTTATATCCCATATATCAGTGAAATTATATAGTTCTAGACTTTTTCTGTCTGACTTATTTTGCTTAGCATAATAATCTCAAGATCCATCCATGTTGTCCCAAATGGCAGTATTTCATCTTTTCTTATGGCAGAGTAGTATTCCATTGTGTGTATATAGAACATCTTCTTTATCTAACCATCTATCAAGGACACTTTGGTTGTTTCCATGTTGAGAAAATTTAAGTAACCACTTCTTTATAAAGAATTGGAGTTAAAAAAATGTATAGAAAGGTGTTACAGATGTGTTCATGTATAGAATGTCACTTCTCATATGTTTAATTAAATTGAATTTTTGAAATTAATTAAAAACAAATTATACTTTTAAGTTAAAAAAGGAAAAAAACAACATATATTGTAAGTAACTCCTTGGGACTATTATGCAATGAGAAAATTAGGTAATCCGGAGACTAGGAGGAAACACATGGAGCAAAATGGAAGTGATATGAATGACTACTTCTACTTACTAATGTGGAAATTTCCTTTCAAAACTTAGCTCTGAGGACTTAGTACTTGTGTTTTTGAGATTTTCATCTGTCTTGATGCATTTAAATTAGTAGTATACATTATATTCAATCTATTAAAAGTTATATGCAAATCAATTTGAAAAATGTTCTTATACAGTTTTTAAAAATAGCTCTGCAGGGAAAATAAAAATTAAAAAAAAAGAAACTTTTTGCTTTGAGTTCCACAGCTACCCATTGATTGAAAATAGGACTTTCCTGTGTACTCATATGAATTCATATAAAGTTTTGATGAGAATGTCAGTAACTAATAACCAGCTAGTCTCATATTAATTAATGTATCTCCTTAGGAATAATCCCCCTTAAAGGTAATTTTGGAAAGAGCTTTTAAGAAGCAAGTACATAATTTAGCAGTGGTTTAAACTAATTTGGAGAATTAGAAAATAAATCATAGGGTAATATATAAATAGTATACCTGCTTTTATTTTCATTTGTGGGACATCCTTTTTATAATATGATTACATTTAAGTATATTATAGAATTTTTCATTAATTTTATACAAAGTTAGTGGGTTCAAAAAATTCAAGCAAAATATTGACTATTGAAGGTTTATGAGGAGATGAATTCACATCTCATGCCGCCTATTCCTGTAGAGCTGTGAACTATTTTCAGACCTCACCAAATTCTGAATGAATACATAAGTGTATAGCAGGAAAATAGTAGGTTGTAAGCGCAATAATTAAAATTGTTGTATTTGAAGAGGCTAGAATACTTCTACCCACTAACCTATGACCCACTGAATTGCTCTGAATTTATAAATCAGGTCCTAGATGAGCATGTTACTACCATTTTCAACTGGACTGCTTTCATCAAAGTTAATATAATAGTAGTTGTTAATATAATAGAGCACACTGCTCATGCCTGGAAATAAGGGACCTGAAGATCCTGGCTACCTGGGTCCACTGGAATGCCTGACAGCTATAGGGATCAGATCTCACCTCTGTTGAACACAACTTTCCCACCAGAGAGCTGAGTTTTATTCTAAGCCACAGATAAACCTGACAAGGAATATAAAACCAGAAATATTGAAATGCTTTCAAAGCAGGCAAGAGAAATCCTGACTCTTAATTGGCTTTAGCAATAAAGAAAGGCTCATGTCATGTCTGAGAAAGGAAGGTGTTCATATTAAGGCATTGTTTTCCTTCGTCCTTGCTCATAAAAGGAACTGGCACAGTGTGCTTTGTGATTCACATATGGAATGGAGACAGGAAATGTGTGTGCTCTAAGGAACACAAGTCCAGATCTTGAGTCTTTTTTTTTTTAAGATTTTTATTAAAATATAGCTAACAGACAATATTATATTAGTTTCAGGTGTACACAATAGTTATTCAACATTTACATACCTAAAAAGTGATCACCATAAGCCCAGCAACCATCTGACACCTCCCCACGTTATCACAATATTGTGGACTGTCTTCTCCATGCTGTACATTACATCCCCATGACTTATTTGTTTTATACCTGGAGACTTGAAATTCTTATTTCCTTTCACATTTCCGCCCTTTTTTATGATTTTTCAATTACAGTTGGCATTCAATAGTATTTTATATTTCAGGTGTACAGCACAGTGGTTAGGCATTTATATAAGAAGTGTCCCCCCTGACCAGTCTAGTACCCACCTGGCATATACATAGTTATTACCATATTATTGACTGTGTTCCCTGTGCTTTACTCTACATCCCCATGACTATTTTATAACTACCAATTTGTACTTAATGTCATCACCTTTTTCATCCTGCCTCCTAACCCCCCCCCACTATCACCCCAATAAATCTAGTACCCATTTGACACCATGCAGTTATTACAATATTATTGACTGTATTCCTTATACTATACCCTACATCCTCATGACTACTTTGTAATAACCAATTTGTACTTCTTAATCCCTTTCCTATTTTTGCCAATTCCCAACCCCCCTCACATCTGGAAACCATCAAAATGTTCTTTGTCTCTATGAAATTTTTTTTTACTTTTTAGAAATTGTTTTTGTTCTTTAGATTCCACATATAAGCAAAATTACATTGCATCTGTCTTTCATTGTCTGACATACACCACTCAGCACAATACCTTTCAAGTCCATTGATGCCACCGCAGATGGCAAGCACCTGTTCCCTTCCATGCCCAGCAATAGTTCATTGTATACATGTACCTGCTCCTCTATATCCATTTATCCATTGACAGACACCCAGGCTGTCTGCACATCTTAGCCATTGTAAACAGTGCTGTAATGAACATACGGATGCACATGTCCCCTCAAAGTAGCATTTTAGTTTCTTTGTATAACCACAAAGAAGTAGCATTTCTGGGTCCTTCTTTGTCAGTTGTTATATAGGCTTGGTTTTAATGTCTATTTTGTCTAGTATAAGTATTGCTACCACAGTTTTGTTTGTTTTTTTTCCTGTCATTTTCATTTTCATGAAATACCTTTTTTCCCATCCCTTTACTTTCAGTCTGGTTTTGATCTGAAGTGAGTCTGTTTTAGGCAGCATATGTAAGGGTCTTGTTTTGTTATCCATTCAGCTACCCTATCTTTTGATTAATGCATTTAATAGATTTACATTGAAGGTAATTATTGATAGACATATAGTTATTGCCATTTTATTATTATTTATTATTATCATAAAGAAGTCTCTGTAACACTTTTTGCAATACTGGGGTTTGGTGGTGAGGAACTTCTTTAGCGTTTTCTTGTCTGGGAAGTTGTTTATCTGTTCTTTGATTCTAAATGATAGCTTTGCTGACTAGAGTACTCTTGATTGTAGGTCCTTCCTTTTCACCACTTTGAATATTTTGTTCTAATTCCTTCTGGCCTGCAGTTTCTGTTGAGAAATCAGTAGTAGTGTTATGGAAGCTCCTTTGTAAGTGACTAACTGCTTTTCTCTTGCTGCTTTTAAGATTCACTCTTTGTCTTTAGCCTTTGGCATTTTAATTATGATGTGTCTTGGTGGGGCCTCTTTGGAGTCATCGCGTTTGGGACTCTGCACTTCCTGGGCTTGTATATCTGTTTCCTTTGCCAGGTTAGGAAAGTTTACAGTCATTATTTCATCAAATAGGTTTTCAATTCCTTGCTCTCTCTCTCCTCCTTCTGGTACCCCGATGATGTGAATGTTGGTATGCTTGAGACTGTCTCCCAGGACCCTTAAACTCTCCTAATGTTTTTGGATTTTTTTTTCTTTTTGCTATTCTGATTGGATGTTTTCTTCTACTTTGTCTTATAAACTTCTGATTCAATCCTCTGCTTCATCTAATCTGCTGTGATTCCCTCTAATGTAGTCTTCATTTCAGTTATTGTATTCTTTATTTCTGACTGGTTCTTTTTTTGTGTTTTCTATCTCCTTTTGTATGTTTCCTATCTCTTTGTCAAAGTTCTCCCTGAGATCACTGTGCACCCTTATAACCAGTGTTTGGAACATTGCATCTGGTCGATTGCTTGTCTCCATTTTCTTTAGGTCATTTTCTGGAGCTTTGTTCTATTCTTTTATTTGGGACATGTTTCTTTCATTACCCATTTTGGCTGCCTCCCCGTTTTTGTTTCTGTGTAGGGCTGCTATGCCTCCTGATCTTAGTAGAGTGGTCTTATGTAGAAGGTGTCCTTGGAGGTGCCTTGAGAGGCCATGTTGTGAACCAAGGCTGGCTGTCACTAGTTCCGGGCTAAAGGATGCTCAGCCAGATGCACAGGTCATGCTAAACACAGATGCTGCTTGTTTGTGTTTTGTGAACCTTTCAGAGAATTTAGGAAAGTGTGCAGCATGAGCCAAGGCAGGGCATTTATGTGGAAAGCCACTGGACATGGCTTGGGTATGCCAAAAAGTTGGGTGGGGCATGGTCTCAGGGAATCACTAGGGCAGCCAGTTTGATGGAGACTCAGATATGGCATCTGCATGCAGGGAGGGGGAGGGCTCCACAAAGAAACAATGGCTTCTGCCAGCTGCTCCATTTATGAGGAAGCTGCCCCTCCAGCCCTCAACCTCAGCCAGACAACTCAGTTCCTTTCCATATGTCCCTGGCACCATTTGACCTGCTGCCCCCGGCACTGGAGCTCAGAGCAAGTGAGTTCATCAGTGAATAAGTCCCTGCATGAGCCCTTTAAAGGTAGCACCAAGGAGTGCAGGTGCCCTCCATCTCAGCCACAGTCTCTGCTGTTTTTCACAATCTAAAGTTATGGGGACTTCTTCCCCAAGGGCTGGGGAGGGGCTGGGACTCCTTACTCCTCTGGGAGGGACCACCACAGTGGAGATATCCCTCCTGATTTTTAATGGTCACACTTGGGTGTGGGACCAGCGTGGTCCGCATCTCTGACCCTCCTATCCAGGTGGCTTCTCCTGTATGTCCATAGTTGTAGGGTGTAGGTTCAGCTAGACTTCAGACAATTCTCAATGATGGTTGTTCTTTGGTTTAGTTGTAATTGATGTGGTCCTGAGAGAAGGTGAGCACCGTGTTTACCTACTCTGCCATCTTGACCTGAAAACCTCTCTTGAATCTTATTAGGCCAGATTCAGACATCTGCCCACCATGAATCAATATCAGTCTGGAAGCAGTGTCATGAACTATATGATGTAAGCCTAGGTTTCCTATGAAATCTCTGGGCTAACAGTGGGAAAGGGCTTACCCTGGTTGGTTGAACATGCAGACCCTTATCTGACCTTTGGGGTGGGATAAGATTCCCTATTCACCTGGGCTACATTGGGGTGGGGGGTGTTGGAGGGTAGATACTTTCATCACATCAGGATTTCATTTAGAAGAAGCAAAGGGCAATGGATTGATGGGGAGGTATTTAACAGTGTTCATTCACTGCAGGATCAGATAGAACACAACCACTTTTCCTTATTTTGATTAGATTTTTACTTGAAACAAATTAAAATATAAATAAATAAACCTCCTACACTTTATCCATATCCATGCTTCTCTTATACTAAATATCCCTTTGATTATTTATTTTTAACTATTTGATTTCCTTATAAAATTATTATTTTGTAACTTCAAACACATGAAGATGTATTTTTCCTCTGAATAGTAGTTCTTTTCTATTTTCTTTTCTACCTGAAACTCTTCTCCCCAAAAAGTGACCTTCATAAACTCATGACTTGTTAAACATGGCGTCTTTATTAACATTATAGTTCCTAAAACAATTTAAAACCTAAATCTATACTATTTATCAGAAATAGGTAATATTGTTTCAACATAACCTTGAAAATGTAGGGAAAAAATTGAGAGTCTAGGTCCAGTAGCAGCCAAAGGAGCTCAGAAATAGTAATCTCAGTGCCAGCCTGGCAGACACCATCTACACAGAACTTAATCAAAATAAGATTAAAAGTCCATAGCAATTTCCTTGAGTGGCCAGTCAGATATCCCCATTACAGTCACCAAACAGTCTGCCCCTGGGGCCTATTTCAAAAATAAATTGGTTCGTTTAGTAGCTGGTGGAGAAGAAGGAAAAAAATAACGTTTTCTTGAGACTATAACCTAAATTTTATCAAGTAATAAGAGGGAAACCGCAAAGTCTTTTTATTCTAAAATGTTCTTTTTTCTGTTTTATATCTTCTATTTATTAGTATTATATTAAATATTAATTTAGGTAAGCATATTATTTGACTTAGTAAAGGATTTAATAGGTTGCATTAAATATTTAATAAGATAGCAACAGCGGTAACACCTGGGCAATTGTTCAGATAAAATGCCTATTAAATTAATAGAAGATTTGCATAATTTCATTAATATTGCTTAGCAATCACAAACACTGTATAATGTCATAGTCATCTGAAAGAGGCACCATTAACCCAGGAAACTTATAAATAAACTTTCAGTCTGAGGGATACTTCTAGACATATTCTTTAATAGGAGGGTAAAACATTTTTAAAAGTATTGTGTTACTGAACCTTTATATGTAAGTGGAATCCCATTAAAAAACAACAACAAAAAAGCTCCTTGGAATCCCATTCTTGCTATTAAAAGTAATTGATAGATTTTTATAGAGCAACTATCAATTGAAAATAGATTATTAACACCATACTGTATAAAATGTTTTACGGAATGTCTGCACTATTTTTGCATGTATCGCCACATTTGATTACCTCAAAAACTCAAATACCCCTAAAATACAAATGCTCATTACAGTTTTATTGAGAAGAAAACTGTGAATAGAAGGTAAAATATTTCTCTCAATATGATACAAGGCATATGATAGCAAGTACCCTAAAACCCAGTTTTCATTATTCTAAGTTTAAATGTCTAGGCACCATGTCAGAATTATCTTACCTTAGCCATGGTAATGTGAGCGCTTTGGGTTTTTTTAAACAATGTTCTCCAACTCAGTTGTGCATACAAATCATCATGGGTTCTTAATAAAAGATAGGCGCATTGACAATGACCTCAGTGAGCCTGACTCTGAACGTTTGGATGGGGATGCGGGTGGGATGATGCAGGTGGTCAGGAGCGCAACCAGCTGTGTAGAGAAAAGTTGGCCATGATGACTCAAGATGTCAGAGTTGTGTCTTTCATTTCAGACTCTGAGCTAATTTGCATAGAAATACCACTTTTATGTTTCAGGAAGCACAGGGAATTTACCTGTCTTAACTTTTCAAGGAAAGACAACTTTGGTCTTAAACCAAATTTGTTTTGTATACATTCTACCCTGTTGCATAATAAAGGAACAGTTGTATGATGTGTATAAGAGTTCCCCTTTCTCCCCTCAATTATTAACTACCTTTTCAGTCTGACTTATAAGTATTAGCACCATTTAAATTGGCCTCACAAAAATTCATCATTACATAAAGTAGTGATTTGTGGAAATAAGGCTTATTTGAACAGTATAGAAAAATCTTAACAAGGAAATAATGAAATGCTCAAGATAAAATGTAGTCACATCACAATTTTGCATTGGAATAAGGCATATTTCCATCCACTACAGACATAACTTAATTTATGAAGTTACAGGCTTGATAGTAATAAACAAGTAGTAGAACTTGACTACACCTTTATAGTGATAAACAAAAATTTTTGATAAAAATAAAAAATGACCTGCTTATGTTTACTATATGGTTCCATGTATTAAGCTGAGACATATAGCTATTTCTATATTCTTAGGATGTATTTAATCTCTCACTTGTGCATTTTCTAATTGTCAAACATTTTAGTGTCTTAGATTAAATAACTAGAATATTTAATAAACATATTACAAGTAATTTTACACCACAATGTTCCATACAGATCAATCCTTCAATATTTAGACCTAAAAAGTAATCTCCATTTTCTATCAAATTCCAAATTTCAACTTACCTTATTATTGTTTACTCCAAATATTAGTTCTTACTTTGGCTAAAGGTATCTCATGATTTTATTATCAAGAAGTGCTTCAGTAGTATTTTATGTAGTGATATTATTTTCACTTACCCATAAAAAATACCTTTGAACTACTCCTAAATATAATTCAACTTCAAAATATTAATGGTTTTTTATTCATGTACA